>SNQJ01S0091045.1:9416-22097 GCA_010110895.2 Picea sitchensis | reverse complement strand
TTAATCGATCATGGTTCGAAATAAATGAGTTTTCAACTTTGGTTACTAGCAGTTGGAAAATCTTTCAAGATTATGTTGGAGTATCGACAAGTCCATAATTTGTAAACACTTTGCATGCTTTAAATATGAAGATTGTCCATTGGGTCACAAATCATAGGAAGGAATAAGATAATGCACTCACTAACATTGAATTGGAGCTAGAGCTTTATATATTGTTGTTATCAGTTTATGTAGGACACCTTGGTGGATATACACTAATGTAAACAACTAGAGGATCAAAGATAAAACATTATGTTGGAAGAAGAAAAAAAATGGTTCCTAAAGAGTTGATCACTTTGGTTGGCAGTTGGGGACCTCAATACAAAAAAAATTCAGAAGTATGCCGATTTCCAGAAGAGATTTAAATCCAAATGGGAATTTTGTGATGCAAAAGGAGTAAATGTATGATGTTTCAAAAGTATGGCATCACTTGGGGTAAATCATTTTCATTCTTTATTTCAAGAGCCAAATCAACATAAAATTGATGATGTTATCTAATTTATCTCATACTTTCCCATGCTAGTTAACGAAGAGGACAATTGGGATATATATAGAGAGAGATATTTCTAATTGGAAGCTTCAGGTTGTCATTGCCTCATTCAAAAATGAAAATAGATCTCGGTTGGATGACTGGATTGTTGAGTTTTTTCAGCAATTTTTTAATATTCTAGGGGATGACCTATTGTGAGTATGTGAGTATATTCACATAACTGGCAAGGTCTTGGGAAACATAAATTTGACATTGATTTTTCTCATCCCCAAGTCATATTTCCTTGTGTTCTTTGATGAATTTCATTCTATTGTTGGGGGGTTGAATACCTAGGATTCCTCAATATTTTACCAACAAAACCCCAAGGCATTGACATATTCAATCTTCAGTGAAGGACCGAAGAAGGTCTCACCCAAGACACCATGAGAACCAAAGAGACCATTTATTCTTGTGTCAGATGCAAAGGGAAAATGCATACAAGGAAACCTCTTGGGAATACATTCATTCATTCATGCATACTGAAACTCAGAATAATAATCATTATCCATTATGGCCAATATGCATTCAACTCATAATACACATAGTAGATTGTAGAGAGAAAAGGACTTTGTATTATATTCATTAGCTTCCAAAATGCATACAGAGACAAACGCATATTGTAATGTTCCCCAAATTTACCAATAAAAAAAATTTGTTAGGGACATTAATTCTCTTTCCCTTCAAACAACATGTTCAAAAGACATAAAGACAAGTTAGTGGGTAATTGTTGTCACTATTTAACTCTTGCAGGATTTATGTTTCCATTTATTCATAAACATTGTCAATGTTATACAGGTTTTTATTTCAACTTCTAATCATACTATATAGTAGTCATATATATCTAAGGATGGCCTTGCCATAACCTAGACCCTTGAATTCCTTAACATTTCTAACTTAAGTGGGTGTAACATCCCGCTCTGGCGCACTGAGGAAACTTATTCTTTGAGGACACTTGCTCACAAGTGATCCAGATTATTATGCGATTAAAGCTTTTGATTTTGATTATGAGGCATTATGAGTTGATGACATGTCATTTTACCGCTTTGACATAGACAGGTGCTATTGACTTGGTTTTACTGAGTGTGTAGGATTTTCGACCTCGAGGATGCAGAGACATCAATGCAACCCCTTAGACTCTGGATCGAGTCAGGGAGTGTACCATTGGGGTTTGATTTCTTTTACTATGATATTAACGCATCTTATTAGATGATATGATATGGAAATATTCTGACATGATTTGTGAAACAACCCTATCATTACGTCTACAAGAGAAACAATAGTGAATTTTTTTTTTACAAAAATAGGACAACAACGACGATTATAGCTAGACAACACAATTGGTGATGAGCACCATGCCCATAGAACAGGCAAAAACAAATAAGACTCTGCACACTGGCACCAGGGATACTATATGACACATGCGTAGGACAACAAGGAGGAACGACTACCTGCCCGACGTGACATGGCGTGCCTACAAGCTAAGGGAATGTTACCCCTCACGACACTTCGACCTTGGCGAACCAAACTAGAACCTTCGGGCACGCTAACCAAATGCATGAAGGCATTCCCCCCAACACCTAAGACAACTTACATCACTCATCATTCTCACACAGCACGTACCGACTCCGACTAAGTTCTCATTCGCTGCTATCCAATAGCGTGTGCCATGATTCTCTCATCAGGAATCATGTCGTCCCTAGGTGATAGACGCATCAATAACCTTGGTGCAACAGATCCTATCTAGTCTGAAGACTCTAGATATACCAACGCACTAGGAGCCAAAATAAATGACCAGGAGTCTACGCCTATGCCCACAACCTCAACAACAGGTCCTCAAGACACAAGGTGTCGTTATTCGATAATAGAAACGCATGCTATTACACATCTTTGTCAAAAACAAAAACTATTATCGGTTAAGCGAGATTCTTAGGTGTTGAGGAGTGAACTATCAAAAGGTTATCATTATGATGAAGGCGACCCACTCAAGCGACCAAAAAGCATAAAAGTTACCATTATTCCAAGAGGTCAAGGGTGATCTAAAAGCACTTAAATGAGTAAACTACCTCTCACTCCAGGAGCTAAGCTGCTTATAAAGTAAACGCCTTCGCTATCTAACTTGGCAAGTCAAATTTAATACACAAAAACCACCTAGAATAACCATGGAACAATATATAACTATCATCCCCAGTTTAACGTTTAACTCTGTTAATCAACCCTCTTAACAACATTAATCTATGACACTATCCGCTATGTGTAAACATTCTAAAATTATGACACCACCAACACTATTAATTACACTCACTGTCCCACAACACTAAAGGTATTAATACATCATGAGTTGTCTAAAGAATGCCATTCGATAGCCCTATTCGAGGAACACATGTTCCTTCACATTGGAAATAATTCTAGTATCAGAATCATTCTTGTGTATTCAATTACAGTGAGCAGGCTAGGCAGAAGATAAGGGACACACTACCATAATCAATGATGCCATAAGGCTAGGTAATTTACATTAATTACTGAACGCTAAGTCCATCAATTTTACTGCTAAGATTTACTGTAGGTAACAAAAATTTCATGTCAAAATCAAGGTGGTGGGGAAATTGCTTCCCAAGCACTATAGGTCAATTTGTCCCCGAGGAAATTAAGACACCTCAACTCAACACGTCCTCATTAGCTAGGAAATAAAGGGCAAAAATGTTGCCATAAGATTGTCTGTCAAAAGGTTTGTTGTCAGGAAGCATTGAGAACACCAACAGGGAAAGCAACCAATACCTAGTCATAATGCATCTACTGCCAGGTCACCACACGTCCACACTTGCAGGCTACATGCATGGCATTCACAGGATTCTTTTAAAATCATAGCTAAGATGTAAAAGTTTGAGTAACATGAAGGCTAAGACTAAATCAGGAAGGGTAAAGTTGTCACTAAAAGAAAAAAAAATGCTAACAACAAAAAGTGGTAGACCAACATTGCACCTGCTATGAAAAGACTCCACAAAAGACGTTGAGTCCAAATCATGTGGGTGGAATAACTGTTGTCTATGAAGTGACTGTCCAAAAATTAAAGGTACTAGGTCTCCATTCACAGGTGTAAGGACGAGGTCAAGACAACCATCAGCATACCATAAATCGCTACAGGAAAACGCACTGATCATTAGCTATAGGAAAGCGCGCTACAGGAATGGTTGTTTTTTTCTTAATTCCAGTTAAAGTTTGTTGAATCGGTGGAGGCGTCCGTCTAATTACACAACACACTTTCCTTTGAAATGGGTGCAAAGTCTACCTTGTGTTTAAAGTTCACCGACCAGTGATAATAACAAAGTCTCATTTTATCTATTGTTGTTATTATTTAAAATTCACAAATAATGATAATTGAATCACGTTTATCTATTGTTATTTTAATCTTGGAGCTCTTATGATCCATAAAAAAAAACTATACCAAAATTATAAATGGGCAACACCTGGAAATTATAAATCGCTACTTCAGATATGTTACAGAAGAACTAATTATTGTAGTGAAGATATACAAATTATAAAATGGTTAATATTGGAGAATGTACAATTGTTTTTGTGCAATCAGTAATTCGATGTCAGGATGTCTAAGAAAAACGCAGTAAAAAATTTGCTCATTAGAAGTATCAATCGCAGTATCAAGGTATCAATCATAATATCAGAATTGCTTTCATTGAATCATAATCGCTGATTTTTAGCATAAGAATGATGCTAAGTTTTATCATTAAATTCGTTCTTAATAAAAGGTAGAATTCACAGTAAATAACAAGATTTTCTCTGATCGTCGAATTATGATAAATTCGTGGTAAAAGAATGGGAAGGCCTGTAAATTCTGTGATAAAAGCGTTGGGGATTTCAGTGAAAAAATAACACGCTTAAAATTTAGTGATAAGACACGCTGTGTACAGTGATAAAGAACTCTTCAATTTCAGTGATAAACACATGAAGATAAATGTTGAAGGACGCTGGTCTACATCGTCAATTTTGCAGAGATACTAATAATCTAACAAACAATTCACTAAGGTGTCTTTCTCTTAAAAATGCCATCTATAGTCCAGAGTATAAATTTTCCCACTCCATATATTAGAATTTTAGAGAACCGTTAATCGCTGGCCAACAGAATTACAAGTGCACAGCTAAATTATCCATCAATACATAAACGCAATGTAAATGTTTATCCATCGCTCCCAAAAATGCATTCAAGGATGTAAAAATGCATCAAACGGTAAGAGAAGTTCAAGGATCCCATGGGAAGCCATTGAAAGGATCACAGAGAGTTTATCTGCCCAACACAGAGAAATTCCAGAAAGGTATAAAAGGCATAGTGGAAAGAAAGGCCATGCCAATGACAAAAATTACAGGGTTAGTAAAACACATAAGGGCGCAAGACAAAAACTGAACAGGGACAACAACAAAGGTATATCGATGATGGGTTCATCCTTCACCTCATAATCCTCGCACAGAAAAGCAGGGCATTGAGATCCATGGGTCTTTTAATGCTAAGGTGACAATCGTAGATCAGGCTCCTGGCCGACTGCTCAGGCGAGGACTGAGGAGCTAGGGATGAAAGGAAAAACAACCACTATGGTCATAATCAACACCACAGAGTGGTAGAGACATGCGGGCAAATGAAGGTCATAGGAAGCCAATCAATCAATCAGCTAGGCCATAAAAATTTTAGTCCTGAATCTAGACAACCAGTTACCTACCCCAAAAATAAACATGCAGATCCAAATCATAAATCCTACAAAAATCTAATATATAAATGAAGAAAGCGTACCATTTCCTGATCATCTGCTTTGACTGGACGTCGCACATGCTCCGTTCAACTCCCACTTACCTACTAACGAGTCTTCACCGGTACCTCCCAGCCAATGTTAGGGGTACTCTCCTTCCCCCTTAGCCCCCCGAGCTGCAAAGGGGCCACACACTCTATCCAAAGAATACGACTAGCTCCCAACTCACCTCGCAAGGACGATCTACCACTCCCCTCTGAGATGGGTATCCCAACTCCCACAAGTAAATCAGTCAAGTAGATATTTCTGCAGTGTAACGTTACACAAAACAGAAGATCCCCAACTCCCATTACCTCCCTTCATTATATAGAGTTTTGTGGTTCCTTACTTTCCAAAATTCTCTTTTAGTTAATTTTTTATAATTGATTTCCTAAAAATTTCTCCCCGTACAAGTTTGACCCATCCCCTTCCTTCCTCATAAATTAACTTCTTTAATTAATTAATTATCATCATTTCCCTTACCCACCTAGAGTTATTCCTAGAATCACTCCTAGGTGTCCCCAAATCTCTTACAGGATTTAATAACTTTCCTTTTTATTAACTTGTTTGTTCAGTTTAAATTAGAAAGCTCTTAAATGGTAGATACTTTTTCTAAGTTTGACTTTCCTCTTTTTCCATTATGTTTCCCCCTTTTCCCTTTTTTATGTTTACCTCTTTTCCTAGTTTCCTAAATTCTTTAGATTTTCCCTCTTTCACCTTTTTAATTAGAACTCAAAAGGTGTGGAAATTAACCATTTTTCCCTTTTCTCATTTAATTAATATTTTAAAATTATCAAATAATAAAACTATTAATTCCCCTTTTTCTTTTAAATTTTATTCCAACAGATTTATATTTTTTTTTTATGAATAAATTGAATTTCTTATTCCCTTCGTGTTACAAGATTTAACTAAGGTCATAATTATTATTTATGTGTTTTTTTATTTTATTATTATTATTATTATTATTATTGTTATTTTTTTATAGAGAGATAAAATTTTACCACTAGCATAGTTTAGACTTAAACCTTAAATTTTCGTACAGGGCGACATTTAGTTAGGGAAATTGTTTTTTAAAAATTTCTTAACATGCTATTCATCCTAAGGCCATGTAGGTTCATTCCTCTATCCTCAACAATGCGACGTGCCCTTCAGGGTGCACTAGGTGCTCCAAGGGTGCCACTTGCCTCATCTGTTCCCTTGCACGATGTGCCCTTTAGGATGCACTACGTGCTCGAAGTGTGCCACTCGCCACTCTCCATTTTTCTTGTGCGACGTGCCCTTTAGGATGCACCACATGCTCCAAGTGTGTTGCTCGCCTCTTGACTCAGTTGGTAGACATCAATAACCCCTAGAGTCAATACTCCGCTAGGTGAACTTGTGGGAGACTAAGGGCCTCTAAGGAATAAGGAGCCCACCTTATTGCACGCCCCTTAGAATCATCGTGAGAAACTATCACTTTCTTCCCTCATGGCATCATGGGTCCTCTCAAACTAGGTAATCGTTAACCTACAGTTTGAGCCATGGCAGGAGTTCCAATAGGCTGTGGGAGGGTTGTTGTCCACATCTCTCCCTCAACATCTCTGGTAGTCATGCGTGACACCTTTACTCCATATCTGATTCTGGTCAGCAAGCTATCGTCAGCCTACATCGTCAACAAATCATGTCAGAACATATCCATATCATATGATCCAGTCAGATGCACTAAAATAATAGTAAAACAATAAAACCCCAATGGCACACTCCCTGACTCGATCCAGAGTCCAAGGGGTTCCATCGATGCCTCTACATCCTCGAGGTCCAAAACCCTGCACACTCAGTAAACTCAAGTCAATGGCACTTTTCTATGTCAACGTAGTAAAACAACATGTCATCAACCCATAACACCTCAGAATCAAAATCAAAGATTTTAATAGCATAATAATCCGGATCACTTCTGAGCAGTTGTCCTCAAAGAATAAGTTTTCTCAGTGCTCTAGAGCGGGATGTTACATACATGCCCTCTTGGTCTAAACTTTATCCCGGAGTTTCACAGTATAAATGCCGAAATAAAGTGTATCATAGTATCATATGTCTATCTATCAAACAAAAAGCAAATTGTTGGCGCATATCATGTGCATCCTCCCAAGTCGCCGAGTGTGGACTATAACTGTCCCACTGGACCTTGACCTTCTCTATCATTCAACTTCGTAGTTGTCGAACGCGATGATCCAAAATGCGTATCGGCCCATCCAAGAGCACACCCTCATCCGACACTCACAAGGTGCTCAAGTCAAATAATGTGAAGGATCACTAATCATAAAGTCTCAACAAAGACGTGAAATACATCATGCATACGCCTCAAGAATCAAGCAAGGCTAGTCATCAGGCCACCGACCTCTCCTTTCCAAAATATCATAGGATATATTTTAGGCCCCCCCCCTTTTTTTTCAAACTAGATCAAACTCTTATGTGGGTTCAGCCGCAAAAGAATCGATCACCACAACGTAACTACAGTTGACATGACGCGCATCATTGTAAACCTTCTTCTAACTATGCACTTCCTTGATCATTTGTCTTAAAGTTTTCATTTAATCTTCCAAATCTTGGATCGCTTCTGGTCCCACCAGGACCCTATCCTCAAGCCAATCCTAACTCAATGGCATCCGACACGGTCGCTCATAAAGAAACTCGAAAGGCGCCATCTTAATGGTGGTCTGGTAACTGTTATTGTAAGTGAACTCCACTAGTGGCAAGAATTCTTCCCAATTATTTTGTTGGTCCATACGTACATGTGCAACATGTCCTCCAAGGTCTGGTTTGTTCGTTCGGTCTACCTGTTATTCTCCAGGTGATCCGAAGTAATAAAGTTAAGTTGGGTTCCCAAGGCCTCTTGGAAACTCATCCAAAATCGTCCAGTAAACACTGATCCTCGATCGGATGTAATCCTCTTAGGAACATCATGTAGCCTCTCAATCTCACTGATGAAAAACAAACTCTAGCTATGTCAGGTGCCTGATACGTCATATGCATATGAATAAAGTGAGCACTCTTTGTCAGAGTTTTGACTACTACAAAAATCGAGTCATATCGCCTTGCCATCAGTGGAAACCAACAATAAAATCCATCGAAATAACCTCCCATTTCGATTTCGGGATAGCATGTGGTTGTAGTAATCCTATTGGGTGTCTATGTTCAACTTTCACCTACTGACATTCTAGACATCTGGCCACATAGTTGACTATGTCTGCCTTCATTCACTTCCAGAAGAATAAGGGTTTAAGGTCTACCCTCATCTTCATGACTCCCGGGTGAGCCATGTGAACTTCTCTATGAGCCTCACTCAGGATCAACATCCTAAACTCTCCGTTCGGCGGTACATAGATCCAATTTTTTTAAACCTCAATAACCCATCGCTATCAGATGAAAATTCGTCAAATAATGGTACCATCATTGGGTTTTTTCCAATAAAACCCTTGGCCTAATTGTACCAGGCATTAACATGTTGTAAATTTAGAATCCTTTCACGTAGATTTGTCTGAAGAGGAAGCACCGAAAGATGCGCGGTCTCCGACTCAAGCATCTGCCACTCGGTTACCTATACTTTTTATGTAAGTAATCTCGATGTCGTACTCTCTAATAAATTACGACCAATGTCGTAGCCATGCATTCAGGTCTCTTTTCATCAATATGTGTTGTAGTCCACATTGGTCCATCTTTAGTCCAAATTTTCATCCAACAAGGTAGTGTCTCCAAACCTTCAAGGCATATACAATGGATAACAACTCCACATCGTGCATTGCGTATTTCTCCTCATGCCTTCTTAGTTTCCTTGAAATGTAAGTGATCACTCTTCTATCTTGCATCAAGACTCCGCCTAAGCCTTCCTTGGATGCGTCAGTGCATACCAAGAAGTCTGCGTCCATGTCAGGGACCTTTAGTATCGGTGTTGTTGTCAACAATCCCTTGAGCCTATGAAATTCTTCAGTGCATTTCTTGGTCCAAACAAACTTCTTGTTCTTCTTCTACAACTCTGGGGTTGGATTTTCTATCTTCGAAAACCCCTCGACGAACCGTCGATAATATCCTGCTAAACCCATGAAGCTACACACCTCTAGGACATTCGTCGATGTGGGCCATTCCATAATAGCCTCGACCTTGGCCAGATCAATGGAAATGCCTTCACCGGAGATGACATGCCCTAAGTAGTGAATCTTCAATTGATAAAATGAGCATTTGGACAACTTCCCATACAATTTGTGCTCTCGCAAACATGGTAGTACCAAGCACAAGTGCTCATCATGATCCTCCATCGTCTGAGAGTAAATCAAAATATCGTTAATGAATACTTGGACGAACTTGTCCAAGTACTCATGGAACACCCCGTTCATCAAACTCATAAATACCCCTGGGGAATTTGTCAGTCCAAACTATAATATAGTAAACTCGTAATGTCCGAACCTCGTCTTAAAGGAGGTCTTAGGGATGTCGTATTCTTTAATCCATAACTGGTGGTACCCTGATCGCAAATTGATCTTAGAGAACACCATCTCGCCCTTCATTTGATCGAAAAGATCATCAATCCTTGGCAACGGATATAGATTCTTGATCGTGGCTTTGTTCAATTGACGGTAGTCAATGTAGATCCTCCACAACCCATCCTTATTTCGTATGAAAATAATAGGTGCACCCCATAGTGACACACTAGGACGTATCAGTCCCAGGTCCAGCAACTCCTTCAGTTGCATTTTCAACTCTTGTAACTCCAAGGTCGACATTTGATAAGACGTTCTTGCCATCGGTTTAGTCCCCAATTTTTGGGTCTATGGTAAACTCCAATTCCCTCTCCAGCGGCATCCCAGGTAACTCTTCTGGAAACACATCTGCAAACTCTCTCACCAACAGAATGTGTTCTAGACCTTCCGCTGCTCCCTTCTCGTTTAACACAAGGATCGCATAAAGCTTGTAGCCCTTGCGCATGCTCCTCCGAAGTTGGAATGAAGAGATGAACCTCAGGGAAACTCCCTAGTTTCAGCCTACACTCACACGTCTTTGTCCCTCATCATCGACCAAGCTTAACCATTTCATCTTACTATTGAGTATCGCCTCATGTGATTCCAACCAATCCATACCAATCACAACATCATAAGATCTTAGGATCGTGACGTACAAGTTGGCCCTTGTGAAAAACTCTCCCAGGTTAAGGACACAACCCATAACCTTTCCTCCAACTTTTGTTTGGGTCTCAAGGTCATCTCTACGAAGCTAAAGTCATCATGTTCGACTACCCTTACCTTAATCCTTTTTGGCGCTACACCAGAAATGAAACTCTCGGTAGCACCGGGATCTACTAAAATAATAAGGGTTTGGTCAGTGATGGTACCTATCATCTTGAGCACAGTCGAATGGTGCTCTGCCTAGCGATTATTCACCACTGCATGAATCCGATGGGCCTTGACAATATCTCCCACGGTAGTGGGTCTAACTAGTCCAGGTGCTCTAGTTCTCTCCACACGATAGTCGTGTTGGTAGTGTGGCTCCCCACATGTCCAACACCCCTTCTTCAGTCCAGTACTCCTAGTACCCAAAGTTGAAGATGAATTCTAACAATAAGGCCAAACTTGAACTTCTTTACCTTAAGTTTCTGGGTAACTTGGTGTGGAGCATATCAAGCAGCTCTAAAATGGGCCTTGTACTCGGCCACCGTGTCGCTACCTTGTCGCAAGGCATCGAACTCATTGAACTGATGCTCAACGAATTCCTTAGAAACATACCTCTCCTGGAACAATCCCCTGAACAGTTCCCATGACACGTCATCGAAGGCTAGGTTCAAAAGGGGTAGGAGCATCTTCTTCCATAAAATAGCACTCCCCTTCAGTCGAAAGACCAGCATGTGGACCTTCATGATGGAGGTCGTAAACGCGAAGTCTGAAGCACAAGCCTTGCTCTACAACTATGATTCGACGACACCACCGTATGTGACACTCGTGGACACTAGAACTCATCTCTCTCAAGATCTTGGAGGAGGCTAACCATTCTATCTATTGCGCGTTGTGGACCCTCAGGGGTGCCCTCTAAATGCGATCTCCACGAGGACACGTTAAGGTTTTTACTTAACACAATGGTTAATACTCACGGGTTTACTGCAGTGGGAAGCCTGGCGATCCACAGTCACAGGGTTGAACCCACTCTGATACCATATGAAACAACCCTATCGTTACGTCTACAAGAGAAACAATAGTGAAATTTTGTTCTACAAAAATAGGACAACAATGACGATTACAACTAGACGACACAACTGGCGGCGAGCACCATGCCCATAGAACAGGAAACAACAACTAAGACTTCACACACTCGCACCAGGGATACTGGATGACACATGCGTAGGAAAACAAGGAGGAACGACTACCCGCCCAACGCGACATGGCACACCTACAAGCTAAGGGACCGTAACCCCTCACGACACTTCAACCTTGGCGAACCAGACTAGAACCTATGGGTGGGCTAACCAAACGCATGAAGGCATTCCACCCAGCACCCAAGACAACTTACAACACTAATAACACTCACACAACATGTACTAACTCGGACCAAGTTCTCATTCGCTGCTATCCAATAAGGCATGCCATGATTCTCTCATCACAAATTACACCGTCCCCAGGTGATAGACATGTCAATAACCTTGGCACAACAGATCCTATCTTGTCCGAGGACTCTAGATAGACTGATGCGCTAGGAGCCAAAATAATTGACCAAGAGTCTACGCCTATGCCCACAACCTCAACAATAGGTCATCAAGATGCAAGGTGTCATTATTCGATAACAAAAACACATGCTATTACACATCTTTGTCAACAACAAAAACTATTATCAGTTAAATGAGATGCTTAGGTGTTGAGGAGTGAACTATCAGGATATTATCATTATGATGAAGGTGACCCACTCAAGTGACCAAAAATCACACAAGTTACCATTATTCCAAGAGGTCAAGGGTGATCTAAAAGCACTTAAATGAGTTAACTACCTCTCACTCCAGGAGCTAAGCTACTTATAAAGTAAACGCCTTCGCTATCTAACCTGGCAAGTCAAAGTTAATACGCAAAAACCACCTAGAATAACCATGGAACAATATATAACTATCATTCCCAGTTTAACGTTTAACTCTGTTAATCAACCCTCTTAACAACATTAATCTATGACACTATCTGGTATGTGTAAACATTCTGAAATTATGACAACGGTTCTCTGAAATTCTAATGTATGGAGTGGGTGAATTATCAAATAATAAAACCATTAATTCCTCTGTTTCTTTTAAATTTTATTCCAACAGATTTATATTTTTTTTTT
>SNQJ01S0091044.1:15987-27870 GCA_010110895.2 Picea sitchensis | reverse complement strand
TGATGCCACGCTGTATAGACATATCATTGGATCGTTGATGTACCTGATGAACACCAGACCAGATATTTTTTTTTCCATGAACACGTTGAGTCAGTTTCTGGTAGAACGTAGACATGTTCACCTAGTTGCTGCAAAACATGGGATGAGGTACCTTAAGGGTACATTAGATTGTGTTCTTAGTTATGATGGAGATCATGATTTCACATTGAGTGGGTACACTGATTCAGATTGGGCTGGAAGTGTCTCTGACGGGAAGAGAAACTCATGATGTTGTTTCAATTTGGGATCAGCCATGATCTCATGGAAGAGTAGGAAGCAATCCAACATTGATCTCAGTACAGTAGAAGAAGAATACATTGCTGCATGTTCTGCCATCTACGAAGCTATATGGCTTCGTAATTTATCAATTGGTCTATTTGACCTAGAGATGGAAGAAACCACGATCCTATGTGACAACCAGAGCTGCATAAAGATGACAGAGAATCGTGTATTCCATGACAAGTTGAAGCACATAGAGATCCAATATCATTACATCCATGACATGGTGCAGATAGGATCCATAAAGCTCAAGTACGTTAGCATAGAAAAACAAGTTGTCGATGTGTTGAGCAAGCGTCTATCTCATGTAAAGTTTGAGAAATTTAGAGATAAGCTTGGTATATTCTGAAAGGACCTTCCTCGAAAGGGGGAGTAGTGTTGTGATGAGATATATCTAGTACTGTACTTCCAGCCTCACCGCTGTGACGTAAAGCCAGTCTAGTTGTTGTGTTGAGATGTGCCTAGTACCGTGCTTCCAGCTTAACCACTGTGACGTAAAACCAGTCTAGTTATTGTGTTGAGATGTTCCTAGTACCATGCTTCCAGCTTAACCACTGTGACATAAAGCCAGTCTAGTTGTTGTGTTGAGATGTGCCTAGTACTGTGCTTCCAGCTTAACCATTGTGACATAAAGCCAGTCTAGTTTTTGTGTTGAGATGTGCCTAGTACTGTGCTTCCAGCCTAACTGTTGTGACATAAATCAAGTCTAGTTTTTTTGTTGAGATATGTCTATCACTGTGCTTCCATCTTAATTGTTGTGACGTAAATCCATTATAGTACCTTTCTTCCATCTTTATAGCTGTGACGAAAAGCAGGACGAGTATTTTGCTTCCATTTTGATAGCTGTGATGTAAAGCAAGACCAGTATTTTGCTTCCATCTTTATTGCTGTGAGAAAAAGCAAGACAAGTATTGTGATTTCAGCTTGATAATTGTGACGTAAAGCCAGTCCAGTATTGTGCTTCTAGCGTGATTGTTGTGACGAAAAGAAAGACAAGTACTATGCTTCCAGCTTGATAGTTGTGATGTAAAGCCAATCCAGTATTGTGATTCCAACTTAATTGTTGTATAGTGTGCCAGCCTCTTGTTGTGATGATGAGCCAACCTCATGCTGTGATGATGTGACTAGCCTCATGTTGTGATGATCATGTATTAGTTTTATACTAATCCATATTGATCTAGATGATGTTTTCATTCCTTTGAGAATGGCGATGTTGTCAATGAGAAAAACTTTTGATGATTTATAGATACGCCAGTCAGTTTTCCAAGATGATATTGATGATATTGTCCTCTCACCGACCTGATTTTGTTGATTATGTTGTCCTCTCTCTCACTTGATGCTGTTGAAGAATACCCTTCTTGTTAAGGGGGAGTGTTGAAACAATGTAACTGCAAAGTGTATTCTAATTATTATTGTGGTATTATTCATTAGATCAATCCCCTATTACGGATTGATCATGTCGGCTATTGTAAAAGACCAAATCCCCTTTTGTGGATTGGTTAAAGTATAATTTTAATAGGAAAAATAAGAAGTTGGCACTAGAATATATTAAAGGTGGTTATAACCACCCAGAAGAAGAAGTCGGCCCTGCTAGTGAAGAGACACCTCCACACATGCCAGAGTTGTATAAATAAGGAGGCTACCACCTCATTTAGACACACACTCACTTGTTCATTTGAGGATCAAGTTTTGAAGTTGCAGTTGGAGATGAGAGAGAGAGAGAGAGAGAGAGAGAGAGAGAGAGAGAGAGAGAGAGACACATTCTTGGGAGAGGAATTTATGTATTTGTTTGAGTTATCTCTTGGCATTATATTGGCTATCTATAATAAGGAAGTTTTTGCTAGGTTTTCTTCCCCTTGAGGGTTTCCGAGGATAAATGATGTGTCTCTTGTGATTGTGTATTTCTCAGTGATCCTATCTTATGCTATTGTTGTCTATTGAAATGCAAAGAACTCTAATAATAGCTTAAAACTTAATAGGAATTGCAATCACTACCATTCCCAACACGCATATGGGCCAACATTGCTATGGATTTTATAGTGGGACTTCTAAGGGATAGAAAAAAATCCATGATCATGGTGGTAGTCTATTGTCTTTCTAAATATGTTCATTTTTGTGCCCTAACACATCCATTTACCCCCTCTCCAGTTTCCCAAGTTATCATTGATTATATTTTTAAGTTACATGGCATGCCCACTTCCATTGTCTCAAATCAGAACCCTACCTTCTCTAGCAAATTTTGGTAGGATTTGTTTAAACTACATGGTACCCAACTAAAAATGAGCACTACATATCACCCCAGAACAAATGGACAAATTGAATTGGTCAAAAAGTGCCTAGAAACCTATTTGAGATGTTTTGCCTAGGAAAAACCACCCCAATTGGTGTTGGTTGTGGAGCCTGATTATCTTCCTGATTTAGAGGTCTTTTAATTTCAGTTGTGTTTATACCCCATGAAGTATTTACACCCCAGAAGTATGTACACTCTTCCACATAGGGGAGTGCAGAGGGGGGTACCCCCTTTGCGGGGTCCAGGGGGGGTTTGGGGGCGAAGCCCCCGAAGAAAAAATTGCCTTGTAAAAGTATATTGTAATTTGATTGTAAATATGGACCGTTCATTATAAGGTCGTAGATCTAACGATAGAGATTATGTTAGGGTTTTTTTCCCTAAAAGGAAACCCTCTTTTATGAGGGAAATGTATTGCGGCTATGGATGTTGGCAAGTATTGTATTCTGAGAGAGGAGACTGTGAGAGAAAGAAGAGGAAGTTACAGTGAGTTTTGATGTAAGTTGTATCCCTTCATTTTGCTGGATAATAATAAAGAAAGGACCTGGCAATTTCTCTGGTGGACGTAGCCCACACTGGGTGAACCACGTAAACATGTGTCTCTCTTGTATTGTGTATCTTCTGTGTTTTATTTTCGCATTTGTTTTATTTTATTGCTCCACGGTCCTATTTTTCTAACAACTGGTATCAGAGCATAAGGTAACTCGCAGGAAAAGAGGTTTCCTGGTTTGAGTGGGAGAAATGTCGGAAGATAGAAAGTTTAGGGTCGAGAAATTTAATGGCCAAAACTACCAGTTATGGAAGATACAGATGGAAGATTATTTATATCAGAAGGATCTATTCCTACCATTGAGTGGAGTAGCAAAGAAGACGATGGCCATGAAGGATGAAGAATGGGAGATTCTTGACAGAAAGGCTCTAGGAACGATACAGCTAAGCATGGCAGTGTCGGTGGCTTTCAATATCTCGAAAGAAAAGACAACAAAGGGTTTGATGGACGCGTTGGCCAAATTGTATGAAAAACCCTCAGCGTCCAATAAGGTATTTCTAATGAAGAGATTATTTAATATGAAGATGTCGGAAGGTGGTTCTATTACAGATCATTTAAATGAATTTAATACGGTTACTAATCAACTAAGTTCTGTAAAAGTGTACTTTGGTGATGAGGTTAGGGCTCTTCTAATCTTGTGCTCATTGCCAGAAAGATGGAATGGCTGGGTCATGGCTGTAAGNAAGGGAAAGTAACTAAGGAGTGAGAGCTAGAAAGCTAGCCTCCTTAGGGTCTTTTAGGCTGATATAAAATCAACAAACAAAGCACTTTAGATTGCAGATTTATAACTTTGAAAACACATAAAAAACTTGCCTATTACTAATCTCCAAATATACTAAGAAATGAAGGCTAACTTGAGACAAATTTTAGACTAGATCTAGAAAAAAGATAAATTTCTTTAAATAATATTTAGATCTAATCTTTTAGAGCTGCATGCAAAAGTGTTAGATTAGATTTATCTTTATATGATCAACTATATTCTTGCATGCAAGCAAAAACCCAAAGAAACCAATTTTTTTGATAGAATTGGAGTGAGAGGGGAAGAGACAACTTGAAGAAATAGAACTTGGGCAATGGAGTCTTCCGATGGATTGAGGAGGGACTATGTCTTTGAATCTTGGAATTGTGAAAGATGCAAACTAGCTCAACCACCTTTCCAAGTAATGAAATCCTGTATGCTTCAAACAACTTGCCAAAAGATTGTTAAATTTTGGGGCTCCCTACACATGAAATCTAGATAGCATGTAATTAAGCAAAATTTGCATGCAAATCTTTAACCGCATATACAAGAAGACAAAAAGATCTAGACAACAAACTAGTTCTAAAGATCTTTTTCTACTGGGTGACAACACCCCTTCAAAGGCCAATATCAACAATAAAAAGCAAGTAATTACAACAACATCACCTCATAGATTTGAGCACATAACAATGATCATCCACACACTTGCACAATACACCTTCTTGAATTCCAAAGTCTTTATTCAATCTTCAAATAACAAATAATGATACAATGTAGGTATATGTCTTCCTAAAACTCCAACTAAACAATGAAGAGGGGTAGCCTTGCTTATATAGCAAAAGGGGTGACAACTCCAATGAGGGAATGCGCAAGTCTAAGAGGAGATGCGCAAGGTTAAGGGGAGTGGCGCATGTAGTAGAGTGGAGATGAAGTGAAGTGAATGGAGGTGGAGTGGAGTGATGGAGGTGGAGGTGGAGTGAAGTGGTAGTGAGTGGAGTGGAAGTGGAGTGGTGAGGGTGAGTTGCAACTTTGGGAAGTGCGCCATCACCTCTAAGTGTGCCATCTAAGCTAAGTGGGGTCGAGTCCCTACATTGGGATCTCCTCCACGCCATCACTCCAGTTGAAGTCGCCTTACCCTTTGCTAAACTCGCCTAGGCCTTCAGTCAACTGGGGACAAGGAAAAAACATGTTTCCAACATGTTCCCTAGTTTCCCTAAAAAATAGGGATTTAATTAAATTACCCCTTTTTCGTATTTTTCGAGTAAATTTCATTTTTTAGTGATAATAATCACTTTTTTTTGCTTCGAAAGAAGGGAAATAGGGGTTTACATGGTACTTTGGACTGGAAAACAACCATAAATATGGCATCTGATAATGTTTGATGCCATATAATTACAACTTATTGACTTACAATTAAAAAATTCCATTTTAGGGGGAATTTTATTATTTCTCTAAAACATAAAAAAAAAACCTATCAAACCTAGCTGCAACTTCCATACGACTCAATTAATATGACCTAGTATGAACTCATATACATTTAGACACTAGGCATTGGTTATACCATGCCAAGGCCTAACATCTAGCACATACTCCACCTTTGGAGTCAGTCTCTTGAGTGAAAAAACTTAGAAATTATTAATCGCCCACAAAGGCAGGCAAAAAATAATTAACAAGTGAAAAAAAACACTCTAGAGTACATGCCCGTACCTAGGTCTTAGGTGGCCAATAGCCTTTTACAATATTTCATACTCCGGTCATTTATTACAATGATGGAAATGCGGAAAAATGTGGTCTTTTGAAAGACCGACTGAACTCTGAACTCTGACTTCTGAGCATATGTCTGCTCAGCCTTTGGCGGCTCATCTTCAATTCAGCTAGTGCAAACTGGTGGATAACATGCCCCCAGTAGATGACTAGGGTTCTTGGTCTAGAACAAAGCGGAAAGACCCTTGTGAGGGCCCCCAGTTGATGACTGGGGTTCTTGGTCTTGGACCAAGTAGTAAGTCCCTAGATGTGTCTAGGGCCCTTGGATGTGTTCCAGGGAATCCTTGCTTAGTGCTTGGATTGATCATTGGATATGTTCCTTAGTGGTTGAGATAAGTCCCTAGATGTGTCTAGGGCCCCTGGTCATGTTCCAGGGAACCCTTGCTTAATGCATGGGTTGATCCTTGGTCTTGCACCTTGGTGGATAAGACTCTAGATGTGTTCTAGGGCTCTCAAATGTGTTCTAGGGAAACTTGGTTCTTGACCAAGTAGATCTTGGTGTAATACCAAGATATGTTGATGTGTGATCCTCTTCCTCTCTCTTGGGATGTATCTAGGAGTGTCTATGAAGATGGACCTGATCACATTGTTGATGTACCCTCTTATGCAGTGATGATAAAGTCTATAGGTCACTATGAGACTCACGTGGACATGTTTTGGCATTATGTAACTCCCCTTGACTTTGTCTTAAAAGGTAACCCTTTGTTCTCTCTTGATTTATGTGAATGGGTTTTATTTTGTGTGATGGGGATTTTATTTATGTGGTTAGGGTTTTATTTATGTGATTGGGGTTTTTAATTTATCTTGATTTTAATTGACAATTTAATTAATATTTATATTAATTAAATGTCATTATTTAATTTTATTTTTTAATTGCCCTAACCCCTCTCCCTAAGTATAAATAATACCCTAGCCCCCTCTAGCTTTACATCTACACTAACTCCACTCTTTGCTCCTATTCCTATTGTTACTGCAGCTACCTCAGTTTGTTCTTTCTTGGTGATATGGTACCTTGTGATTTCTCTCCTTCATAACTGAGGTATTGTTTGGTTGGGAACATCAATTCAGTTTTTATTAAGGAGACACTTCAGTCCTCTCTCTCCCTGGCTGTATATGCTGCTGTGGATTACTTGCTTGTCTGTTGAAGGCCTTTTATTAAGAGCCGCGGACCTTCATGTAGCTGCCACGGACCTCTCCTCAACTGGTTAAGTGTGCCGCAGATCCTCCTAGCAMTTCTGAGTGTGCCGCGGCCTTTTCTATTGCTGTCCCTTTTGTGGAGGGTATTGCTGTTTCATTTATGGGGCCTCCTACACTTCAGATCTGAGTTTTATTTTGTTTATGGGGCCACCTACTTCAGATCTGAGTTTTATTTTGTTTATGGGGCCACCTACTTCAGATCTGAGTTTTATTTTGCTTATGGGGCTACCTACTTCAGATCTGAGTTTTTATTTTGCTTATGGAGCCCTACTTCAGATCTGAGTTTTATTTTGCCTATGGGGCCACCTACTTCAGATCTGAGTTATTTACTTATGGTGTCACCTATTTCTCCAGATCTGTTTTGTTTGCTTGTGGTGCCATCTCCAGATYTGAGTTGTTTGCTTGCGGTGCCACCTATTCTCCAGATCTGGGTTGTTTGCTGATGGTGCTTCAGATCTAAGTTTATTTGCTTATGGAGCCACTGGTTTTCAGATTTGAGTGTGTTTGCTTATTGGAGGGTTTAACACTTGTATTCCAGATCTAAGGGTTCTCTACTGATTGTTTTCCTTGCTGTGCTATCACTGTTCATTTGTTTTCCTATCGGGGTTATTTGTTTTTATGATTTTTGGATTATTGTTGTCTCCATTGGGGTTTACTAACCATGGCAAAACTGTCCCTAAGTTCTTTTGACAGAGATCAAACCCTAGAGGTTTGATCCATGAACCTAAACTTCCTCTGAGCATACTTACAGAGGCATACATCTATACATGTGACAGGTACACCTCTCATTTGATTCTGGAGGTAAGCTATAGTTCATTGTTTGTGACAGATCTGTTTATCTTCTATGCTGATCTAGTTGATAGAAAAATTTAAAAAGTACAATGTTTTTCTTTTTTCCTTATTATCCAACACTTAAAATTGATTTTGACAAAGCTTAAGATAGAATATGGACTTTATCCTTTATATGTTAAATTTGTCGGGGTTTGGATCCTGGTTAATAGAGTGATGAGCTCTATTTTCCTCTTCCTCTGCCCATTTACTGATTTTTCTTTCCACGATTCCCCCAGTCAGCTTAGCAAATATCAGGCTTATCATTATAGTCCTGTAATCTCTAACTTGTAAAGCTTATCCCAAAAAGTTTCATAAAAGAAACAGTGGGTGGTTGGCTGCGCATTATGCATCTTCATGTTTCTAATAATACCTTAGTAAAGGCCCTGGCCAATAGATTAAGATCCGTGGCTGCCAGAAATATCAGACAGGAAAAAACCGGTTTCATCGAAGTGTGTTTCATACTGGATAAAGTATATTGCCTGGGAAAGCATTTGAGTGCGCTAAAGAGATGGTATAAAGGGCATTATTCCTTAAAATTGATTTTGACAATGCTTAAGATAGAAATTCTATATATGTAAAATTTGTTGGGGTTTGGATCCTGGTTAATAAAGTGATGAGCTCTATTCTCTAATACTTAAGACAGAATTTTTGTTTGTGGATCTCTCTCTGGAGTAACTCCTCTTCAAGATCCAATAGGCAGGGCTATCCACTAGCATTGCATCAATATGTAATTGCAGTAGATGCACTTGGATAGTTGTTGGATTCAGCAAGCATTTGTGACTAGATCAGGGGCATCTCCTTTCCTAGTGGTAATCAGCTTGTTAATGTTCATTTTGCACATATTCAGCTGTGATCCCTGAGCTTCTACATGAATCAGTGGAAGGGACTTTTCAGTGGCTCAATATCTTTGTAGAAGTGGCAGGGGCTTGGTTAGCGAGGGAAAAAAGTAATTCTTATTGGTTAAGAATGTTATCTAAATGGTTGACAATGTGATAGAAAACCATCTTGCCAGGACAAATCATTAGGTATGCTGTTTTCCGTTTTGGTATCAAAGTCCCACTGCTTGAACAATGGAGATAGGTGCTGGGTAGGATTGATGGCAAATTACAGATTTGTTTTCATTGGGATTTACAGAGTAGGCTTACCATCCTGGATAGAATCTTAGTAGATGGTCATTTTTATTCCTCTTCCTGGACATCAGGATACAACAGTTGAAAATAATATTGAGAAGGTTTCTGCAAGGGAAAAGAGGAGGTGATTAAGTTCTACCTCTGATTGATTGTGAAATTTGTACCCTTCTCGGAGGAAGAGGAGGCCTGGGATGGACTCATATACACTGTCAAGAAATGGTCTTGGCAGCAACATGGATCATAGGAGACAACATGGAGAAGTGCCCTGGCAAATTCTTATTAGACATGGGATAGAGACATCTACTCACATTCATTCCATTAGTGATTAATGGGATGTCTGGCCACTATGATGTCATTCATTTGTTTAGGCCCTATACGGAAAGACAAGGGCTGGAAGCATGATAACTCCATGACACAAAAAAGCTTTGCAAGTCTATCTGACTAAATCTTTCATTTGCAGAAAGATTATATACGAACTGGGGGCTTTGAGAAATAGGATGTTGGATTAAGAGATGCCAGTCCAGGTGTAAAAATCAAAGTTGCTTTTAAATTTTGTGTTTTGTGTTGGCAGGCCCTCCATCAGAGCCTGGTAATAAAGGACTGATTCCATGAACAGACTGGTTATATATATATATATATCTTGCATCAATTGTAATGAGACAATGAAGCATGCCTTTTGGAGCTGCTGTATAGCCTGTGTTTTCTGGGATTGGATTGAAACAGAGTGTGCAGATTTGTTTGTGGGCCCTTTACAAGTAATCTGAGGAGATTACTGGATAATTTGGATGCAGGGCAGAGATCTTTGGCACACAGTACGTCGAAAATGCTTTTATTGTGAAGAATTTTTTTTGGTCTTTTAGGGTGGGTTAACAGATCGCATCATCGATATGTAGAGCCCTTGGAGTTAGGTGCTAAGGCTGACATGATCTATGGTTGGTGAGGAAGCCATTATTGTCAGCGTTTGGCTCCCAAATTTAACAAGTCATGTAAACCAATTGCAATTTCAATGTAATACAAGAAGTGTTTGCCAAATATCAATTTAAAAAATTCAAACAAATTTCGAATAACTTGATGTAATATATAATATTATCACAATAGAAACATACAACAAAATCAGACTATTCAACATTCTTCCATCTAGATATATAAATTTAGCGACGATTGGGATGATACCCTTAAAACACGTGGCAGATACCTTTAAGATCCATGATCACATTGACTATTTGTTGCACATTTTACAAAGGATAATTGTTTATTTGGTTTCCCCAATGTGCAATTCTTGGCGTGTTCTTCTTCTAATTTTGACTAAGAAAAGTCATTTTCTTCTAATAGTGAACCCATGCCTTGTTTAATGTGGGGCAGGTCGAGCAGCAAAAGCATTCATCCAACAGATCTGGATATAGACACATTCATTATGTCACAAGCAATATGTTGAGTTTTGTACCTTGGGAGGTGTTCCCCATGTGCTTATTACCTCCTTAGCACATGAGGGAAGGACTTTACACTTTGTACCTTGTACTTTTGTCTAATTTCACTTTGACTTTGGTTAAAGTGAAATTTAGTCACTTTTGGCCTAAAAATGATTATTAATTCAAAGGGGTGAATTAGAGACATAAGTTGATTTAGGAAACTTAACCCAAAGTGGGTTATTGACTTAAATATGAATGGGGAGATCTCAACCATCGATTAGATGGGAGATGAGATGATCTCAACCCTTCATATTTTAGGTTTCCTTTTGAGAGTCAAAGAGGGGTGCAAAGGGTGAAGGAGGACGCATTCTTCATTTGGTCTTTTGCTTGTTGAGAGAGGAGCTCTTGGAGGATGGAGATGAGGTCATTTTTGTGAGGATGCTTGAGGGAGGTCGCTTGCTTTCATTCATGGAGGCTTGGAGCTACTTGCCTTGATTATTTACTGGAGCTATTCTACTTCTGAGAGGGGCACATTAGCTGTGGAGGTTGATTCGTACCTGGTGGGATATCTAGCCATCAGATTGTAGTGAGATCAGTTTCAGAGGGAGGCCATCTACTAGAGCTTCATTACTGTGAAGGGGTTTTCAGATCTGAGCTCACAGTTGGCAGTTGGAGAAAATTCAGTGGTTGTGGCAGTTTGCATGAGGGGCGCACCATTCTGGGGTGCATCTGTTGATTTAGAGCTTGTATATCAACTCAGTTGGAGTTGCTATTGTATCAGGTTCTTTCATATATTGTATTTACTGTAACCCTTGTTCTGCTTTTCTCATATATACACACATATTCCAAACTGGTTTTCCCCGGGGGGGTTTTATCCAAGGTCATGTTGACCAAAATACCTGTGTCTACAAATGCATGATTTAGTTTCTTAGATTTGTTCATATTCAACAGTAAACGATGTTTAGGTGTGTTATGTTTATTTTGAGATGCATGTACTAATTTTTGGTGACAAAAACGATATGCTAGAGCACCCAAAATCGAGAACATAACCGTAACAAATCAGCAAAATACTTTTGGACTGTTGGCTGCTATAAAACAACAGAAAATACTTTACCTGACAGAAGAAACTTAGAGCCTTTCTTTGGTCAAAGACAGACCAAGAAGGCAAGCTGATAGGACCTGGAATTTTCACATGGTATCAGAGCTTCGGTGGCTGAATTTGTGGACAATTGGGACAAAATTTTGAGTGGCTGTCATACACTTCTTTCTGGCAGATTTTTGAGGACAGCCATTGACTCATTCAGTGGTTGTTAGAAGGAAGAATTTTTTAGAGGATTGTTGGGCAGTTTGGACACTTGTCATCAGTCTCTTTTCACACCTACGCAGTAGGAGTGAGGCTGATTTGACGTTGACCTCTTTTCACACCTATTTTGTTAGGAGTGAGGTCAGATTACACTCGTCTCTTTTCACACCTGTGTTGACAGGAGTGAGACAGTGTTTTCCTTGGCAGAGTGAGCATCAGTTGGGCAGACATGTCAGCATCTCAGATGCGAGTTGAGGACAGGCTAGCAGGGGCTAGTAATTGGTCGCCTTGGAAGGCGAGGATGGTCTTCGTCTTAGAGGACCTCGAGCTATGGGATATAGTCGAGGCAACTGTT
>SNQJ01S0091044.1:0-10445 GCA_010110895.2 Picea sitchensis | reverse complement strand
GAAGATGAGAAATTTTCCAGGTCCAAGAAGGTTCAAAGTCCATCATATACAACAGCAGTGGAGTTGTTGAGATCAGTCTCCAAGTGGGAGATTGTTGGTTGTGGAGCCTAATTATCTTCCTTATTTAGAGGTCTTTTACTTTTAGCCATGTTTATACCCCATGAAGTATTTACACCCCAGAAGTATGTACACTCTTCCACACGGGAGAGTGCAGAGGGGGGGTACCCCCTCTGCGGGGTCCGGGGGGGGTTATCCCCCGGGCTGGGGGGTTTAGGGGAAAGCGGGCCCCCAGCGGGGGTTCGGGGGTGAAGCCCCTAAGAAAAAATTGCCTTGTAAAAGTATATTGTAATTTCATTGTAAATATGGACCATTCATTATAAGGTCGCAGATCTAATGATAGAGATTATGTTAGGGTTTTTTTCCCTAGAAGGCAACCCTCTTTTATGAGGGAAATGTGTTGCGGCTATGGAGGTTGGCAAGTATTGTATTCTAAGAGAGGAGACTGTGAGAGAAAGAAGAGTAAGTTACAACGAGTTTTGTTGTAGGTTGTATCCCTTCATCTTGCTGGATAATCATAAGGAAAGGACCTGGAAATTTCTCTGGTGGACGTAGCCCACACTGGGTGAACCACGTAAATTTGTGTCTCTATTGTATTGTGTATCTTCTGTGTTTTATTTCCACATTTGTTTTATTTTATTGCTCTGCGGTCCTGTTTTTCTAACAATTGGAACAATGACTTCCCCTCGTAGAATGGTGGTACAATATCTCTTATCATGGAACTACCAAAATGACCACATATGAACCAGTTTATGGCCAAAAACCATTTTCAACCACTTCATATTTACCAGGTGCTTCCATGATTCAAGAAGTGGATCACACACTCCACACTAGAGAAGCCATTCTTCACATACTAAAGGACAATTCGGTTATGGCTCAAAATAAAATGAAGAAACAAGTGGACCAACATCACTCTGACCATTTTTTTAGTACGGGATCAAGTGTTTCTTTGCCTTCAACCCTATAAATGTTGAATTTTCATTATGTTAGGCTCAAGCATGAGGTTTATTTCATTTTTAGCATTTACTTAAACCATAGAAAAATGTGTTAGGACCCTAAAATGTCCCTTTTTCACTACACCTTTTGATCAATCAACCTTCTCATTCCTAAGCTAAATGACTATTATAATGAGCACCAAGACCCTTTTTCCCAAGGTATGAACTATTCATCTTTCTTTTATATTTTCATTTACTTAGCATGTTTGATTGATAATGTTCACTTATTTTACCCATGAAATTATTTAACTAATGATCAAAATGTTAGAACATCCCACTTTGAGAAACGCGTTGTTGTTACAGCTATGCACCAATCCTGGAAGTTGTTACATGACTTCTGCAATGGATGCCCATCAATCCTGGAAGTTGTTACACAATTGCTATGACAAAAGCCTGTTAATATCGAAATTTGTTACAACAGACACCACCAGTCCTGTTGTGATACGACTACTGCAACACTTGTTGATTAGAATACTGGCTCACAATGTTGATGAAGGATAATTCAAGATTTTGTATTAATGATATCTAACGAACAGCCTGAGAATCGGGGATTCTCAAGACTATTCTATTTCTCAACATTGATTGACTTTGACTTTAAATAACAAATCTTTTGTAATGTAAAGGGTTGTTATTCTTTTTCCTTGAACTGAAGAAAGTAGTGATTATTGTACACAAACATCTTTTGGCAATTAAATGAAGAAGTGAATTGAATTTCTTTAGCAGACTGTAACCTATCTCTTTGAGTGGATTTAGTGAGAAGGAAAGGGCCCACCTTCCTCACTGATTCCCCTCTATTTTGAATTCTAGATTTAGTCGTTTTCATTGCAAATGGTTTAACTGTTAGATATTTCTGAATACAACTGTTGTTACAGTTTAGTTCCTTCTTGGTAAATGCACATAAACTTGTCTCATGAGAATTAGAAGTCAGTTGTTGAACATGGCTGGAGAACTGCTTTTCCTTTTTCTGCATTAGGTTAAAATCTTGTTTTGAGAAATAAAAGTGTGAAGTAGCTTCTTGCAATAAGTAGATTTCCTTTCTGCAATAGTACAGAGTTTCTTCCTGCAAAAGTAATTTAGGAAGTTAGATTAGGTTACGCAATTCAGGGATTTTATATATTCATCAGTTTAGATTGCAATTGTGATTTTAATTCTGTAGAACTCCAGCTGTATCAACACAACTATATTAGTGATATTGTTTGTTTGTTTTTGTTAAAAATAAGTTCCCTACTGCAATCGGATTAGAGATGCTTTCATAATCTAGCATAGACTATGCAGAATTATCTTGAAATAACAAGCTTCCTTGGGTTGACAATTTATATTGAACACTTTGATTTTCCATTCAATTAGACGATTAAAGTGCCCAACATTTTGGCACTGTTGTCGGGGAAGATAATTGTAGATTTTGGTAAGCACACTAGTTTTTTTTTTAGGAATGAATAGTCTGTGTGAATCACCAAATGCGAGAACGAACCCTTAAAAATACTAACATTACAGGCACCAGAGGACGTGGAGGAAGAAATCCTAACATACTGGGAAGATAGAACATTGTTGATGAGATTATAGCTAGATCAGATTCATCTTCAGGATCCATTTTTTTCCCTACCAATCCTCCAAGAGGATGTGATCCGCAGTCAGCAGAAACACCCCCTTTCGAAACATTGTTCTCATCAAGGGCTGAAGCTAAAATCGAATTTGAATATTTATCACCAACAAATCAACAAGCAACACTGGAGAACATTGAGGATCAAGGCAGTATAGCCTGGAACCGAGAAAACCTAGAMGAAGTTGTTTATCAGATCAACGGCCGAATAGTCACTAAGGAAGAGTGGGACGTTGTTCATATTGAGTGGAGCGAGAGAGCACATATGGAGAATCAAGGGGATAATGAAGAAGATCTCTACCAAGAKAATCCACAGAACAACGAGGATCAGGAAAACAATGAAAACACTATCTCTACCCTGGTTTTTCCTATTTCTGATGTTCCCACACAAGGGATGGCTCCTATGAAAAACATACCTCTCTCGTCTCTCCCAAATTTTCATGGATTATCTATTGAAGATCCGGATGAGTTTCCATTTGAATTTGACATTTTGTGTAGAATCTATGACTACACTACCACTATGCAGAAGCTTAAACTGTTTCCAGCCACATTAAAAGGAAATGCATTAAGATGGTTCATGAGCCTTGGAGGGGAAAACATTTCAACATGGATACAAATGAGGTAGCTTTTCCTGCAAAAATACCAAGACTACTGTCGAACAAGGGAACGAAGAGAGGAACTATTCAAAATGTCACAGAAGGAGGACGAGACCCTTGAAGACTTTGTGGAGTGACTCCAATACAATCTACAATGGTTTGGCCATCCAGATGTGTGTAAGGATATTCTGAAAACCATTTTGCTAAAAGGAGTTAGAGAATATTGTTTAGATATGTTGAATATGCTTGGCAAGGGAGATATATCTAAGGAATCCTATGAGGACATTGTAGATCTCTATAAAAGATGTTCTCGAGGATCTAAAAGGAATAAGCCAGCTACCAAGGATACTACTTTTTCAAGGGTACAAAAATCAACCAATGGAGGAGCAACAAGAGCAGAAATAGGTAATCTATTAGAAAGTTTCAAAATAGAGATGATTAACTCTTTTGACTCACAAATGGATACTTTGCAGGTCAAATAGAAACAAGCAGAACCAGAGCAAGTATTATGAATTTTCTGTCCAAAATGCAGGAAGAAACATCCACCAAGGGAGTGCCCACTGAACAGTGTCCAGGTATGCCTTATTTGTGAATTAGACCATGCCACTGACCAATGTCCTTCTCTACCAGGTGTAAAATCATCAATGAAGGAAACTAATGAGGAAGCTGAGGCTATCTATTTGATCACACAAAGGAGACAATGGCAGCCAAGAGGTCAAGGTATGAATTCTCAATTCTCTCCTCCAACATTTAATTATTGGAACAATCAGCTACCATATGGATAGTCGAATGCCCCCCCTCCAAATCAAATGCCACATTCTTATCAGGATCCCAATGCATGGTTACCTATGCCCCAAAAATAGAATCACTATGGGCAATGGCACCCATACGGGAGAGGTCCTCAACAACAACTCAGTTATCAAAGCCAACACCAACCAAACTTCTTTCAACAACAGTTCCAACCCCCATACCAGCAACAACAACTGCAATTGCCTCCCAATAACTCACCAAATAATCCTCCCTTATGACCTCAGATGCCTGTGAAACCTAACCCAAACCCAAATAATAAGGCCATTCAGAACATAGACATACATAATGTGCCATCCTTATCTATTACTCCTATGCCTTATGATGAAATAAACTTAAGATCGGGGAGAATAGTTGAGCCAATAGTTGAAGATGCTCCATCTTCAGAATTAGATAAGGAATCAGGGGAGAGACAATCTGTTGATACAAAAGAAATTGACCAACCCATTCTAGAATCAGCAGACCCACCATTCCCTGAAAGACTGAAAATTACCAAGTCTATGGAATTACCATCTTTCAATCTCCTTGGAGAATTGCAAAATCTGTACGTTAATATCCCACTACTGCAAGCAATAAGGGATGTCCCTATTTATGCCAAGACTGTGAGGGATCTATGTATCAGAAAACCTGGATGAAAACCTAAAGATCCCCTCACAGTGCATGTAGTGGGGGATTTTTCTGAGCTAATGCTAGGAAAAACTCCACCTATTAAATATGGCGACCCAAGAAACCCTACCATCATAGTTAAAATTGAACAGACATCTATTTCGCATGTACTAGTTGATTTAGGGGCATAAATTAACATCATGCCAATAGAAAATACATAGTTGCTACAACTCGGAACAAAAATCCAACCTACTCCTACTTTTATAGAATTAGTTGATCGCTCTACCATCAGACCAGAAGGAGTAATCGATGATTTAGTTATTTCAGTAGACTCATGGGAATATCCTACTGATTTTTTCATGTTGCAGCCTAAATCCAGTCTGGGAAGCCATCCTCTAATTCTGGGATGACCATGGTTAGCCACAGTTGATGCCTTCATAGGTTGTTGATCTGCTTCTATGACCATCTCTGATGGTTACGACACAAAAAAACTTACCCTGTATCCTCATGCTACACCCAGTGAAGAACCTGAAAACTCTATGGATGGACACTGAGGCTGAAAGTGTTCTACCTGTGCTAACTATAGGAAAGGCCCTGATTTTCAAAGATGAGACACAAGATGAGTTAATCAACTGTTTTATTTGTGACCCCTCTGTTGCTACACAACACACACACCACCAATTGATCAGAGTCTTTGACCCTATGGCCCAGGAAGAAATGAACTCGGAAATGTTCTCAGAAACTACTGACAATCAGAGTGATTCATCTGTAACAACAGTCCCTGTAACAACAAACACTGTAACAACAGATGATGAAACAACAACAGCTAAATTATTTCCTAGAGTCAGTTCTAAGAGCATCGATGTAGAAATCGAACCTAGAAAAACCTTGAACATCAATCCCGATCTCTCCAATGCTGAAACCCGTCGACTGATGAATTTACTGACTGAACATAAAGAAGCATTTGCATGGGATTACATGGATATGAAAGGCATCCCCTTTGAACTATGCACTCACCATATATACATCAAAGAAGAATGTCAACCCATTTTCTAACCGCAAAGGAGGATGAACCCAAACCTTAAAGAAATTGTTAAAGAAGAACTTTAGAAACTTCTCAACGCCAGATTCATCTATCCTATATCAGACAGCAAGTGGGTATCACCATTGGTTATTGTGCCTAAAAATAATGGTAAGTGGAGAGTGTGTGTGGACTATAGAGCCCTAAATAAGGCAACACAGAAGGATCATTTCCCTCTGCCATTTATTGATTAGGTTTTAGATAACTTAGTCGGAAAAAAATATTTTTCTTTCCTAGATGGATACATCGGATATAACTAGATACAAATTTCCCCACAAGACCAAGATAAGACCACCTTTACTAGCCCTTGGGGAAAATTTTCCTACAAGGTTCTCCCATTTGGCTTGTGTAATGCACTAGCCACTTTCCAGAGAGTTGTGATTGGTATTTTCTTTGATATGGTGAATGACTGTATGGAAATATTCATGGATGACTTTACACCTTATGGGACTAATTTCGAAGATGCTTTGTCTAATCTGGAAAAAGTGCTCAAAAGATGTAAACAACCTCATCTTTCTTTAAGTACAGAAAAGTTCCATATGATGATGTGTGAAGGGGTAGTGTTGGGACACTTCATCTCTTATGCAGGGATTCATGTAGATCCAGCCAAAATCCAGGTAATTTTGGACATTCCAACTCCATCAAATCAGAAAGAGGTAAGAAGTTTCTTAGGGCATGCTGGGTATTACAGGAGATTCATTAAAAATTTCTCTAAACGTGCTTCTCCATTGCTTTTCTTACTAACAAAAGATGCTAACTTTCGTTGGACTGACGACTGTGAATTGTCCTTTGTAGATCTTAAATAGAGATTGTCTACAGCTCCCATCTTGAGAGGGCCCAATTGGGATCTTCCTTTTCACATATCTTCATATGCCTCAAACACTGCAATTGGTGCAGTACTAGGGCAACAGGAGGACAAAGAACCCTACGCTATCTACTATATCAACAAGACATGGCTCCTGCTAAGTTAAATTACATAGTTACTGAAAGAGAATTCTTGGCAGTAGTATATGCAATCAATAAATTCAGGCATTATGTAACTGGGTACCCAACTTTTATTCATACTGATCATACAACCATTAAATATCTAATGAGTAAACCTATTACTAATGCCCGAGTGACAAGATGGTTGTTACGACTGCAAGAATTTGACATCACTATAGTGGATAGACTAGGAAAAGAAAATGTGGTTGCTGATTTTCTCTCGAGATTACATATAAATGATGATAATTCACTTGTAGATGATTCCTTTCCTGATGAACATTTGTTTGCAGTATCTGCTCACTCACCTTGGTATGCAGACATTGCTAATTATTTGGTTTCAGGGAAGGTACCTCTACATCTATCTCCTCAAGAAAGAAGGAAAATTATTCAAAAGAGTGATAGGTACAGTTGGATAGGAGGATACCTCTTCTACACAGGCCTGGACCAAGATATCAGGAGATGTGTGAGGGATGACGAGGATTATGATCTGTTGAAAGCTTGCCATGATGGCCCTTGTGGGGGTCATTTTGCTGATAAAAGAACTGCGCATAAAATTTTAAGGATGGGCTATTATTGGCCCAACATATTTCAAGATGCCAAGAAGTATGTCCAAACTTGTGACAGTTGCCAACGCATGGGTTAGCCAACTCACAGAGATGAGATGTCTCTCCAGCCTCAGGTAGTGTTAGAGCCTTTTGAGAGATGGACCATGGATTTTGTAGGACCCATTCACCCACCTTCCAATCAAAAAGTCTATATATTAGTCTGTATAGATTACATGACCAAGTGGGTGGAGGAAAAAGCACTTATCAGAGCGTCAAAGGAGGCTATCTTAGCATTCTTGTTTGAAGATATATTTGTTAGGTTTGGCATTCCCAAAGAATTGGTCACTGATGGAGGACCCCCACATCACATAAATTTGAAGCTCTACTCAGTAAATATCATGTTTTACATAGAATAGCTTCTCCATACCATCCACAAGGCAATGGACAAGTGGAAAGCACCAACAAAGTTATCGAAGCCATTCTTACTAAAAAAATGAGAGAAAATCATAGGGATTGGTCTGACAGACTGCATGAAGCTCTATGGGCTTATCGAACTACTTGGAGGAGCACAAATGGTTTTTCTCCTTACGAGCTGGTATATGGAAAAAGCCCTGTTTTTCCCATTGAATTCGAAATCAAAACCTTAAGAACTGCATCAACAGTCAACCTTGACTTGACTATGGCACAGAAAGCCAGACTATAGCAGCTCAATGAGCTTGATGAAAAGCGTTGGACACCATCCATCAAACCATAGTGATTCAACAACAAAGAACAAAATGTCATGACCAAGTCATTAAGAAGAAATTATTCCAGAAAGGAGATTGGGCTCTGTTGTATGATTCACGCTTTAAGGAATTTCAAGGGAAGCTGTGTACACGATGGCTAGGGCCTTACGAGGTAGACACCATCTTTCCCAATGGGACAGTCTAGTTGATTACTATTGATGGATCCAATACACACTTACATGCAAATGGTCATCGCCTGCATCTATATTGGCATCCACTGTCCAAGACAGAATTCAAAACTAGCTGTACAACTGATACAGATTATCAAATCTTAAATGGGAAGGAGCTTTCTCCTTCCCCTTCTAAACTTTAGGACTTCTTTTGCTCATACTTTGTATATAAATAATCTCAGCAAAATTTTCATTTCTTTGTTTTTAGTTGAAATGTTTCTATTTTCTTTACTATGCTAATAAAGCCTTGAAAGGTATGAGGAAATTATGTGTGTGAAAGTAGATTGATGAACAGAAGGAAACGATGAGTTAATGGAATTTGAAAAACTTCCTAGAATCGAAGTAAGGTAGCGTTTGGCTGATTTCAATGTTGTTGCACCTTTTCCTGATGAATTGGTCGATTTCAATGCTGCTACACATTTTTTCGATGAATTGGCCGATTTCAATGCTGTTACACCTTTTTCCGATAAATTAGTCGATTTCAATGTTGTTACACCTTCTTCCGATAAACTGGCCGATTTCGATGTTGTTACACCTTCTCCCAAAAAGTTGGCCGATTTCAATGCTGTTACACCTACCTTCGACATTTTTGAAAAAGAACCTGTTGATACACTAATTACTATTGTTCTTTCTTGCCACTTCACTCTTTCTTTTTGTCGATGTTGCGGCTCTAGCCCTCCAATATTTGGTGCAACAACACCACTGATTAGACATTATTGATGCTTTCTATCTGAAAGTGTTGCTTCATTATGAAGTGACTTCACATTCGACGATTTCCAGTTGGCTAACTACAGTAAGGACTATGTCTCTGCACAAGCTGTCATTTCTCTCATGATCCTTCATCATGCCAGCTATTACGCACCATTCCGATGGCGGTTGGATTGTACGGTTACTCTGACAGGTTGTTATGTGCGGTAAGATTTGAGGTACGTGACTAATCCTACATGTTACATGTCAAAATTACTCACTTTGATAGTGTCGCAAGTGTCGTCATTACAAAGGTTGCAAGTTTCGCATTTTGCTCACAAGGTCGCAAGTCTCACATGTTGCTCACAAGTGTCGTAAAGTGTCAAAGAAAGCATGTTTCCATAACGCCTATGTTGTGCCTATAACGACATGAGAAAGACACTTGAAACACCTCAAACATCTGATTTGGAAGAGGAGAAATGAGTTAGCAGGCTTGCAAACCTTTTGCCATCTGAAAGCATCCAAAAAACTGAGTTTTGGAGAGGAGCGCTCCCCCTTACACTATCTCGGAGCGCCGACGCTCCCCAATATACTGTCAGGGAGCGTTATAACGCTCCCCTGGCCCTTTTAAGGGAGCGCTATATATTTTGAGAGCGTTGGCGCCCCCTAAATCCTACTAGGGAGCGCTACAACGCTCCGATGGCCCTTTTGAGGGAGCGCTACCTATTCTGGGTGGTTGTTAAGCTGTTGAGACGGATGGGGGAAGCATATTTTCATTCTTGGAAAATAGTTGGATTCGAATCCCTAGTCCATCCATGATCCTAGGGCAGATCCTCAACTGAAGGAGGCAAATCCTCAACTTCCCCAAGGATATATCAAGATTGTTGAGCCTCTCCAAGGCTATATAAGCAAGCTTTCTAATGGTGAAAGGGGACTGCAAAATAGATAATGTCAAACTTATGATCTCATAAGTGAAGACTGGAAGAAGAGAATTACACCAAACTTATGATCTCATAAGTGGTGTTGGAACATAGCTGATTGGGGGAAGAACTGAACATATGAAACTTATGATCTTAGAGGAAAATGACAGCCAGCCAAAGGAGAGTGATCAGTGAAGTTGTTGTTATCCAGGTTGTGGATCTTTCAGGCAAGGGTTGGACGAAGAGGACTTGACGAAGATGTCGCATTCGCATCTACGATTGTAAGTACTGCTGTCGTCATTCTCATCAATATGACACGCTTGGCCTGTTTCTTTCTAGTCTGTGTCTGATATCACATGAACTTATCATTTATTGATAGATCTGTTTTCAAGCTAATGTCAATAGAGTAGGAAGTGGTCGTATCTTGTTTTGTCCACAGACCTCAGCGAGGAGCAAAAGGATTGGAGCACAACTCAGAGCGTGCAGGGACAAACGTCGATTAAAAGGTACTTCTGTTATTCTCCCTTCTCATACATTAGACTTAGATAGATTTGAAAGGAAGTCAGTGTCCATGTTAAGCATTTTTCTGTCTAGGGTTAAGGTCAAGCTCTA
>SNQJ01S0091043.1:32831-45380 GCA_010110895.2 Picea sitchensis | reverse complement strand
GTTCCACAAACAAATTTGGGTTAAAAATTATAGGTATCACTGGAATCAGGGCGAAGAGAGGAACCTAGTGGGATAGGTCCTAAATAAGTTTGTTGTCTGATGCGCTACCACTAGAAGGGGTACCAACAGGGGTTACAAGGGCAGCCAATGGATGTGTTCTAAAGTACCACTTATATTTCTTGCGTGTATGAATCCCTGACCATGAGTTTATGCGCATAATGACAAATATTTGTAGCTTTAAGATGTCGGAGTATGTCTCTACCTTGAAAAAAAATAGCCCACAATTTTTTGCCAAGGAAGGTGCTCTAATACCACTTGTAGTATTCCAGATATAAAATAGTATGCAAAATAGAAATAATTAGCTAGAAATGGCAGAGAAACAATGATATAACCAGAACAATACCACAATAATACCATAATAATACCAAAATAACACCAGAAAGAGCACTTTGATTACTGAGATCAATGGTCACTTGCCTCTTTGAGGGGGAAACCTCTAGTAGAGAAGAGCTATATTACAATAATATCCAAGAAAATATTTCTCATACCCTCTACTTCTATTTATACTAAATCTATCTATCCAAAAGACAAATCTAGAGGAATATCCTTTTAGAAGCGAAAGCTTCTGTCAAGTCTTCTTACATTTGACTTATTCTTCCTTATTTCTAGGCCTTATTAATATTGACCTTTATTACATGGAATTATATTATTCTACCTACGTAAGGGGTTAGAGAGGTTAGGTCCAATAAGAGCAACATTTTGTCCAATCATGCTATGAAAAGGAAATGTTAGCTAGTTTGCATGCAATGGATCTCTGACACCCTTATCTATTGGGGCAACACTTCCAAATTAATATATATCATCAAAGCCTCAACTATTTTCTAGACCAATGTACTTCACCCCCAGAGAAAAATAAAATGGGTGACTAAGCTATTTGGATATGATTATGAGATCATTTAGAAGAAATAAAAAGAAAATGTGGTTGTCGACGCTCTTTAAAGAAAATATGAAGATGAAGGGTCCATTTTTTATGTCTTCTTCATTGTACTATATTGGCTCCAAGTTGTTCACCAGGAATGGCTGCAAGATCCAAAATTTTTGAGTTTGATCCAACAATTTCAAGCCAATGTTTCAGTTTCCTCGGGGTACTCTTGGCATAATTTTGAGCTTTGTTACCAATGTTGTTTGTATTTAAGTAAACAATCACAACTTAAATCCATGGTGCTTTCTGAGCTTCATGCTACACCCACAACTAGGCACTCACGGTTTACCAAAACCTATGACCGGGTCAAACGTTATTTTTCTGGGATGGTATGAAATAGAATGTTTTCACTTTTGTGGTGAAATGTGATGCTTTCCAATGCAATAAGTGATAAAGATTCAAATCCCATAGCACACTACAACTGATTTTGATTCCACCCACTATTTGGAGGGATATCTCTGTGGATTTCATTGTTGGCTTACCTAAATTGGGTAATAAGTCAGTCATCATGGTGGTATTTGATCGTCTTTCCAAGTATGCTCATTTATGTGCTATTCAACACCCAGTTACCACCTCCATTATTGATCCAAATGGATCTCGGTGGTCATCCACCTTTTCCACTGAATCACCATTATGAACCTGTGGTTTTGATAAACCATGATATTCACCCTTTTTGATGGGGAACGAAATGTAATGTCATATTCATTTGTTAATTACAGAAATCATGTAATGATTTCCTATTGGTCTTGTGCACATGCCTACAACATAGCGTTAATGCATCGGATCTCATTAGAACTCCGCAGTTGAGCGCCACTGGAGAGTTCTAACAAGATCTAGTGCATTAACTCTATGTTGTAGGCATGTACATAAGAGCACTAGGAAATCATTACATAATTTTTTTAATTAAAAAATGAAGACGGCATTACATTCCATTCCCCATCAAAAGGGTGAATATCATGGTTTAGCAAAACCACAGGTTCAAAATGGTGATTCAATGGAAAATGTGGATGGCCACCAAGATCCATCTAGATCAACTATGGCTCAATTTTTCATGAATCATGTATTCAAGATTCATGGCATGCCTCATTCTCTTGTTTCTGATCAAGATCCCACTTTCACCAGCATTTTTTGGCAAAAATTGTTCAGGCTACAGGGCACCCAATTACATCTCATCACCGCCTAACATCCCTAGACTGATGGTCAAACTTAATTTGTCAACAAATGTTTGGAAACATATTTGAGGTGTTTTTCATTTGAAAGGAAACATCAGTGGGCTCAATGGTTACCAATAGTTGAATGGTAGTACAACACTTCTTACCATCCAACTACTCATAGGACTTCTTTTGAAGTATTATATGGAAAAACGACACCTTCAGTTCTCTCATACATTCATGGTGTCTCGAAGGTCCAGGTGGTTGACCAAACTCTTACAGTTCGAGAGGATATTCTTCGCACCCTCAAAGAGAATTTGGTCATGGTTCAGAATCACATGAAGCAACAAGCAAATCAAGGTCACTCCAAACTTAAATTTGTTGAAGGAGACCACGTGTTTCTTTGACTGCAACCTTGTAAACAAAATTCACTCAAGTTCGAGTGAATTATCTTTTCCCAGTCATTCTAAGATCCATCATGTTTTTTATGTCTCCTGCTTAACAAAGGTGATTGAAACTAAGTTCCAAACTCAAACCATCCTTCCCAGGTTGGATGATTAAGGATCCATCTAGTTGCAACCACAAGCAGTTTTGGACCAGTGGGAGCGTCGTCTTCATCAACGCACCATCAAGGAAGTGTTATTCTAGTGGAAATATACAACTCCAGCAGATGCCACTTGGGATCCAGCTACCATTCTACAAACAATTCCTCATCTCAAGCCTTGAGGACAAGGTTGTTTTTAAGGGGGAGGGAATGTTAGGGACCTAACCTCCCTAACCCATAATGTAGGTAGAATAATATATTTTCCATTTGATAAAGGCCAATATTAATAAGGCCTAGTAATAAGGAAGAATAAGTCAAATGTAAGAATACTTAATAGAATCTTTCTCTTCTATAATATCTTCTTCTAGAATGTTCTTTTGGTAGATAGATTTAGTATAAATTGGAGTCTAGGGCATGCAAAGTTTTTTTCTTGAGAATAATTGCAATAGAGCACTGCTATGTTGGAGTTTTCCCCTCAAAGAGGAAAGTGAACATTGTTTCCTATCAATAAAGGTATTATTTTGGTCTTTTGGTTTCATCTATTGTGTTGTTCCGCTATTATTCTCTACAATATTTATATTTTCATCTATTATAATAGATTTGGTACCTTACACCATATCATTTCAACTAAAGGAGAGAACTAATTTGTTTCAAGATATTTATTTTGCACATATGTAGAGAGAGAACAATTATGTGGACGATACACTTTCGAAAGAGGCTCCTAATCTTCCTTTAAATTCAATCATACTAGAAGAATTCAAGGAAAATTCTCTCATATATAGACATAACAATATTTACATTGAGCATTTTGTACTATTATGATTCTTGAGAAGGTACCTTTATGGCACAATTTTGCATAGTTTATGTTTTGTATCGGGTGATTTTATAAAATTAAAAATCTATATATATATATATATATATATATATATATATGTATGTATGGGGGATCACTTTCTAGAAAGGGAAGAGTGGTTATCTGGAAATTTGATGTGGACGTGCGACCTTTGGAATGCACTTTCAATTTTTACTGAAGTATAAAGTGTGATTGTTTCCCTTGAAAATAAACACACACACACACACATATAGTCCTTTGGAGAGAAATATATTTAAAATAAACTCCTAGATACAAGTAAATTAGTAAGAGTAGCATTGAATATTTTTTTCACTTTACAACCTCAAATGTTGGAAATGATGTTGCTTAGTTACAGAATGTGGAGTGGGGAAATGACTCCAAAAACATCATGAATTATCATACACAATGATTTTTAAAATAGAAGGAGAAAATCTAGGATCATCCAATGAATCATTAGTTGCATAATCAAAGTAGATGTATCCACATTGTTACAATAATAGAGAAGGAGATCAAGATCCATCAAACATGATTATCATACACAACCCATCAAATATGATAGCCAAAAATATGAATGAAGTAGTTTATGTTGCAAGTGATTCAATAAATGGATCTGGTATTTATAAATAGTTCGTTGAACATAAAGGTAGTATAATTAGTCTTGGTAATGCACATCCTCCTCAAAGACCGACCAAACTACTATATACTAGAAACATCAAACAACATTCAACCATAGGAGTTTCCAATATCATTAGCCTATTTCCACTTGGTGAACCTACTGAGATCAGTCACTAAAAAGAGACACTTATCTAATAATAGATATATTCACCAAAGATGCACATAGGTAGCCACATAATATTGCACCAATTAGGTTATTTATGTTTAATAACCCATAGTTCCAATTCATTTCAATTAAGAATATATTGTTCAACGATGATTTCTATTTAATAATGCATTCCAATCAATAATACATAGTTCAATGACAAAATATTACCCCTTTAAATATAATAGCTACTTAAAAAATATACCAATATGGTAATTTTTATCACAAAATCTAGCACTTATTCAAAGCCTTCACAAGGTGCTTGACTAGTGTAACATATGGAATTATTTTCCATTGTCACCTAAGAAAGTACTTCCCTCATTTTAGTGAAGGATAGAGATCCAATACAAGGGAGGATTCCCTAGCAACCTCAAAGGATCATATAGCAAGTTGATGCAAGTCTAATTCCCTTTACCTTGGTTACTTCACTAGCTAGGTTGACATTCAAGGCAAGGTCAAGGTGAATTAGACAAATAAAATTAAATGTACGCGTGTGAAGGGGTGTTATAAGAAAATCAATGAAAATTATCAAGTTGAAAGAGTAGAATTGTCAATGTTTCATCAAAACTTACACATGAGATCTAGCTAAAGAAATTATAAACAAATCTTATCAAGAAAGGACGAGAGATTCAATATGGAAGAATGAGAAAATATATCCACACTACTCCAATGAGTTGATCAATGAATGATGATTGATACATATGATGATCAATATGATAAAATGAATGCATGGAATACACTCATATATAGGGAAAAACATTCCATAATGAAGAAAAACAATCAAGCAGTTAGCTTTCCTTACGAATGCATGCATGCATAATAGTGATGTTTGAAACATAAATCCTAAACTAGAACTAGTAAGTTAACTCCCATTGAACTAGTGTGTCGAAAATACAAATTTCTCCAACACCTCTCTTGAACATCACTATGGAGTAAAAAATGAGTCCTGACAACTAGGCCATATTAGGTACTCATGTACAATGCAACTTGTTAACACATAATATTGTATGGGTCAAAAACTTCACCTTGGTTTTGTTTTTTTAGTCATATGGTTTATAGGACATAGGTGTTGAGTCTTTAGGTTGTAATCATAAAGTTAGATTTGGTTTCAAAATGAATAAGGATATGTATAGCCTTGTTCTAAAGTTTGAGCTATGTGATTGTTATCATGACAGGTAAGAAGCCCATGGGTCATACCTTTGGTTTTTTACATCATTACCGTGACATGTCACCTCTCAGTTGTATAAAAGGTTCTCTTTTTCGTCATCCATATGTTTAAATGTCAATTTAAATATAGTTGTATGTGTTGCCAACTCACTAGAAAAGTTCACAACGTACTCATGTGCTCAATTCATTCATTTCCATCATTACCTTTTTGTTATGTTAAGGGATTTCATTGTTTTCAGAGCCTATTTTAAAAAAAAAATTAGGGATCATTTCTTTGTACATCCTAACAGTCTCCTTGATGCATGAAAATCTTGTTTGAATCAGGCACTGCAAGATGGTGACAGGCACTGCGAACTTCATTGTGAACTTCGCTGCGAACTGACTAAAGGAGAGAGTTGGAGGTTGTAAATCTTGCAGACACACCTATGCTAATTCAAATTTGTCAACATCAATCCTAGATCCACCTGGTACTCGATGAGAGTGTTCATCATATTTGAGGGTTGAGAAATGGGTTTTGGTTGGTTTTCATATTGGCACTGCAAAATGTGTTGCAAACACTTTGTTCTAGGACTATTGAAACTTTCATCTTTTGCATCCTTTCAAATTCATCCTTAAATGATTATATATCAAGATAATGGTGTTTTGAAACATGTATTAACTCCTGAAATTATTTTTGAGGTGTTGAATCCTTAAAATATATATATAATAGTTTGCTACAAAAAAGTTCGCAGCGCCGACGTTGCGAACTAGTAATTTTGACCAGTTGACTTCCAGAATGATTTTCAGGTGAACCAGGATGAATTTTTGAAATTCAAAGGAGGTTATTGTCAATAACGGACCCAATAACATTAACCTTTTTCATTTTTCACACAGCTGTCACGGATTGGGATATTCAAAGGAATCTGTGAGCCCTATTTTTCAGCTTTCATGATTTGTTGTTTGAGACATGTTTTTGCGACACATATTATGGAAAGATGGAAATGAATTTCAAGAAACTGAGAGAGGTTTTTATTTATAACGAGTTTATATACAAAAATAACTCTCATAGTTTACAAAAATATTACGGTTTGATAATTACAGGTGGTGTTTTGAATCCTATTTTTCATAATTTTGCCTCCTGAAAAGAAGGAAATGAGTTAAACGTGTCATTTTCTGTTTGTAACTGTTTCTATTTTTGGAAAGGGATTGGAGTTAGAAATGGTGAGCTGGAAAGGACCTATAGTGTTATATATCTCATGGTACCAGAGTAGATAAAGGTTAGAATGAGCTAGAGAGGGGGGTGCAACCCGAGAGATTCAATCTTGAAGACTCAAGAAGGCTTATGTAGCTTGAAGGCTTAAAGACTGTATTTATGGATTCTTGATTCTTCAGTGAATGAAATCAGTTTTCCCTATTCATATAAATTTATCTGTGTATTTTTGCTATAATTCTATGTGAATTTAAAGAAGTCTATCTTTCATTGAATCAGTGGTATAAGTTTGCAAGTATACTTCTTATTGTTGTAATTGGACTGTCATGTATATCTTATGTGTGTATGATTTTATTGATTATAGTAATTTATCCATGTTCATTAAATCCTATTGAGCATAAAATTATTTTATGTGAAGCCAAATTTTCCAGAGTATTTTCTTGATTATCTCATGAGTATAAGTCTTAACAGTTTCATAGTTTGATCCATTATTGAGAATTCTACTCGTTAAAACCAGACCTATATGTTACCAATATCACTCCCATATACAATCTGGGGTGAATTCTCGGAGAGATAACATAACTAATGAATGGTGAATACAAATTAGGAAAGAGGGAAAGCCATGTGGGAACAAAACCCCCCCTCAAAAGAAAATGCATAAAAAGAAGAAAAGGCAGATCCTAGGCAATTGTGTTATTCACTCCAAGACGATCCCACAAAGTATGAAACTTCTACTCACAAAAAGTCTTCATGAAGATGTAGAAATATTTATGGATATGATGAAGTCCTTTGGAACCCTGTCTAGCCTTGTACCTCTTGATCTTGTGGACCCATATGCACCTGAAAATATTCTTTTCTGGTGGAAGTGGAACTAGATACCAAGTCTGGTTCTCTAGGAGTGAGTCATACTCATTTTTCATGGCTGCTTTCCATAGTGGATTTCCCACAGCCTCATTGTAGGTCTATGGATCAAAATATTGAACCATATAGAAATGCATGGGAATCATAGGTTCAGAAGATGAAAGTACATGAGAAGGATATTCATGATGAGATTGAGTCCTCCTCGAATCTGATGGATTCCCTGCAAGGACACCTGCTGCCTAAGGTGTGAATTTTTCCCTCTTGGGTATCTGCTGAAGATTTGGTGTTGGCTTCTTATCTAGCTGTACTACCTGTTCATTTCCATGTACAGAATTTGAATCTATGGAATCATCTCTGATGTCTGGAATTGATGTAAGTACAAGAGTATATGCATGTTTCACAGGAGGTCCATGAAAAGTACTCTCCTTATGTGTAAGTATTAAATATGAGTCATCGTCAACAAACTTATTGAATTTATACAACCTTGATTTGTGATCCACCTCACCAATTGCAATAATGGAATTGTCATGCATATACAACCCTGATTTGTGATCCACCCCACCAATTGCAATAATGGAATTGTCACATATAAGCAAAGTACAAAACTGAATTTGATGTAGATTCAACCTTTTTACCTTTTTTTAGTGATCTGATAAACTGAGATCATTCAGAAATATTTGGAACATGTAAACATTCTCAAAATTGTAATTATAAGTTCCACTATTCCCTCTCCTACTACTGCTACTAGAATATCATCCCCCATGAGAATAGGGAGACTTGAGCATGGACTCAATGAAGTAAAACTTCATTTTCGCCCCATATGATGTGATGTGCCAAAATATATAATCCATGAATTAGATGAGGAATTAATTGCAAATAAGAGCATGATGATTACCTTTCTTAGGAGCAAAACCTTCTTCCTTCCGCTTCTTGACTGCTTCTAGAATGAAGTGTCCAAGGTATTCTGTTGAATTACCTGTGCCATAAGATCAATTTGATTCTTCATGCATGTGGATTCTTCATGATTTGGTTTAGTGCAGTAAGTGCACCACTTTCCCTTATTCTTCTTCTTGGAATCTGAAGAGTCTTTGGAACCTGAAGGATCGTTGAAGGGTTTGGAATAGCCCTCCTTTTTATGGTTCTCCTTTTTGTTATGTTTGGATGATCCTTTTCCATCATGCATGGTGAGTGAATGTTTTTTGGAATCCATGATTAGGCCCATCTCAATGCATTTTTCCTGCTCATGTGTGAGAGAATCAATGAATTGATCCATGGTAGGCATCTTCCAATTTTTTCCCATGAGATATCTGTCAGAATGGAAAGTGGAGACATAAACAACATATTTTGGTCCTAACTTAGCCAATATTGTTATAATAATCTGGTATACTTATCTATACTTATCAACACCACAAGTTCCTAAGATCAACATAAAATATTTAAACTTAGTAAAGAAATCATATATATTATAAAAACTTTTAGGGTCCAAAGTATTCAACTCTACCTCAAGCATATGACTCTCATCTCCTTCTTTCCAATCAGACTTTCCAAGGTGGTCCAGATCACATTTGGAGTCTTGCATGTTGCAACATGAAACCATAGATTAGTTGAAATCAACTAAAGAAGAATTCATGTGGCTCCATCTTTTTGGTTCTCCCATTTGGTCTTCTAAATTGTTGATGTAGGTTATGTTTATGTCCCAATCATCAAGTTGTGAAGTCCTTTCCTTCTGAGTTGGAATTCTGCCTTCACCTTCCAATAAAAATAATTGTAAGGTGTGAGGATTACCACCAAGTTTGAATATATAATAGTTTTCATATCCATCTCTCCCACTACTTCTGAGAATTCCTAAAAATTTATTCTCAATATGCAAGTGAAAAATGGAGAAATCACTGCAGAAAGGGTACTTTAAGTGGAAAATTTGTATCAGTTTTAGGAGGCGATATTCTAGCTTCCTTTCTGAGAAAATTGTGAGGAATTTCTCCAAACGGTTGAAAACCCACTTGCATAATGGGTCCATTTACTTATCGCTCAAGTTGTTTCCTCAGAAAGTTAATATTTTGGGAGACATCACTACAAAAATAAGGGAATTTAAGAGGTTGTTTGTTACAGAATAATCCCCGTGAGAACAGGTGAACCTTCCCTTGGATTCTAGACCCCTAATACCATTATATAAAAACACAAATGGAAACTAACATCCCTTTGAATTCAGGTTAACTAATCGGAAAGAGAGTGAGGGAGAAAAAGTGTGATGCACCTTGTTTCAAAGTTTGTCCCTGCTGCTTCCAATCCGAATTCGATCTCCAAACTCTTTAGCATGACTTGACACCTGCAATGCAATGGATAGAAAAGAGAAACAAATATATCCTACTCTACAATATTAGATTAAACAAATCCATCTACAAAGATCGAAATAACACTATACAAACACATGCAATAATACACAAGCTTGAAGGGAATAGACCAAGTATATTGATGAGAACTTTAAAGAGATACTTACAATCATGGATGATGTCGAAGCATTCCTCCAAGATCCCCTCATCCAGCCCTTGCATGATTCTCCCAAGATCATAAGTTCAATATCCAAAAGATTCCTCCCTTATCCATGTAAATCCCTCATTATATAGGATTTGGAGGCTTAACCACCATGGAGAAGATCACTCATTAGATCCACTAAAATGGGATCTCCAATATTTTTTGAGAGAAAATATCTCTTCAAGGATTTTAGGGAGAAAATATCTGTCAAGGATTTTAAGGAGGAAATATCTCTCAAGATCCACCAAATTAGGATTGTGATTTGAGAAAATATCTCAAACAACCATGAGATTCTCAACCTCTCCTTGAAAATAGGAAATTAAATGTGAGATGGATTCTCACACTAAATTAATTTATTTTTATGAATATTAATAAATAATTCACGTGCACATAGTATTTTTACCTTCATAAAATATATTTCGCCTCCACACTGACTAGGGATTGTGACAAATGGTTTTTCATGGTGTCATTTTATGTGACACTTAGGGTGAGATACTTAAGTCTGTCATTTTGGTGTGTAACATTGTCTCACATTTCCTTTAAACATAGAGTGATAGGATCCTTGTTGTCACCCTCTATAGTGTACTAGGGTGAAATGGGTCTCCCTTTGTAGTGTAGTATCCAGGGTGCGACTATCGCACCTTTCGACATGGATAATTTGCGACAATTTCAAATTTTCGCAATTTTCGACAAAGAAAGGTTGCAACAATGTCCATTACATGGATTTTAATCACTGAAACTCTGATTTTCCTTATTCTTTGGCTTGTCTGGCTTGCTCCAAGTAGCGTAGCTATGATACCATGTCAATGTTTTATCAACACCTACACAGGATATCTAGATAAAACAAGTACAAATAAATATTATCAAGAAAGGACGATAGATTCAATATGGAAGAATGAGAAAATATATTCTCACTACTCCAGTGAGTTGATCAATGAATGATGATTGATACATATGATGATCAATATGATACAATCAATGAGTGTAATGCACTCATATATAGGGTAGAACATTCCATAATTAAGAAAATCAATCAAGTAGTTATCTTTCCTTATGAATGCATGCATGCATGCATGCATAATAGTGATGGTCAAAATAGAAAGTCTAAAATAGAACTAGTCAGTTAACTCCCATTCAACTAGTGTGTCAAAAATATAAATTTCTCCAACAAAAATAAATGCCCAAAAACATTATCTATCAAAGAAAATGAAAGGTTGTAATAAAACTTCAGTAAAAGGATATATACTTCAACATATAACAAGTTTATAACATCAACAAGTAACCATTATTGAAATTAGCAAGGATGCAATGGAATATATACCAAATACCTAAATAAATACTAACAAACCATAAGCTAATGCTTTCTAAAATAAAATAGCATGTAACTTCTTTAAATAGATGCAAAATGTTAAACCATAATGCATGAAAATGAAATTAATGAAAAAATGAATGATGTTAGAGATTTTTATAAACAATAAATGCAAGGTGTTAGGTCAGGTATGAAGGTAAATGAAGATGCAATGCAAGATTCTTAAAACGAATGCAAGAAGTTGGGAAAGATGAAGAGCTAAAAATAAGGTTTATATCACTTGCAACAAGAGAAAGACTAGTTCCTTCTCAAATATTTGGGTGTATGGATTCAATGTAACTTCAAAGGAGGATAAAAGGAAAATAAAACTCAAATATTAAATTTAGGTGGATTTATAATCACAATCCATAGGTTTAATACTTTAGGAAGTCAAACTAGGGGGATGTACAATCACAATTCCTAGGTTTAATCCTTTAGGAAGACAAATTAGGGGGATGTACAATAACAAGCCCCATTGTTATCCTATGCCTTTCATGACTTCTAACACGAGATCAAGGTGGAAAATAGGTCAAACCCTAGAGTAGTACAATCACAAGCTCTAGGATTTAACCAATAAAGATTAGTTTAGGGGGATGTACAATCACAATCCCTAAATTTGGCCTTATATGATTCAACAAGCTTAAGATGAACGAAAAAAGTGAAGGGGATGCACAATTACAATTATTCTTTGGGTTTTAAAACAAACTTATTCAAGGAGAACAAGATAACATGCAACTTATCAACAATTTGATAAATCATATACTTAAAACACCATGAATAAACCATCAATTCTTGGAAATAACACTTACTAGTCAAGTTGCTATGCATGAAGAAACCCTAGAACAAGAATCATCCACCAAAACAAGAGAAAAATCCACAAGATCACTCTCCAAGAGGTGTTCATAAGTACGAATTGATGAGAAAAGAGTAAAATAAGACAACATAAGTGATTCTCCACAAGTGTGAGTTATGATTTACAAGTGAGCGAAGAGATAACCTTTTTTCCTAGATATTTACCTCTCAAAAGCCCCTAAAATGTTAAATGTCCATGATAAAAGGTGGATAGGTCTAGGTCCACCCCCAAAATAGCCTCCAACATAAA
>SNQJ01S0091043.1:0-32821 GCA_010110895.2 Picea sitchensis | reverse complement strand
GTTCCACAAACAAATTTGGGTTAAAAATTATAGGTATCACTGGAATCAGGGCGAAGAGAGGAACCTAGTGGGATAGGTCCTAAATAAGTTTGTTGTCTGATGCGCTACCACTAGAAGGGGTACCAACAGGGGTTACAAGGGCAGCCAATGGATGTGTTCTAAAGTACCACTTATATTTCTTGCGTGTATGAATCCCTGACCATGAGTTTATGCGCATAATGACAAATATTTGTAGCTTTAAGATGTCGGAGTATGTCTCTACCTTGAAAAAAAATAGCCCACAATTTTTTGCCAAGGAAGGTGCTCTAATACCACTTGTAGTATTCCAGATATAAAATAGTATGCAAAATAGAAATAATTAGCTAGAAATGGCAGAGAAACAATGATATAACCAGAACAATACCACAATAATACCATAATAATACCAAAATAACACCAGAAAGAGCACTTTGATTACTGAGATCAATGGTCACTTGCCTCTTTGAGGGGGAAACCTCTAGTAGAGAAGAGCTATATTACAATAATATCCAAGAAAATATTTCTCATACCCTCTACTTCTATTTATACTAAATCTATCTATCCAAAAGACAAATCTAGAGGAATATCCTTTTAGAAGCGAAAGCTTCTGTCAAGTCTTCTTACATTTGACTTATTCTTCCTTATTTCTAGGCCTTATTAATATTGACCTTTATTACATGGAATTATATTATTCTACCTACGTAAGGGGTTAGAGAGGTTAGGTCCAATAAGAGCAACATTTTGTCCAATCATGCTATGAAAAGGAAATGTTAGCTAGTTTGCATGCAATGGATCTCTGACACCCTTATCTATTGGGGCAACACTTCCAAATTAATATATATCATCAAAGCCTCAACTATTTTCTAGACCAATGTACTTCACCCCCGGAGAAAAAGAAAATGGGTGACTAAGCTATTTGGATATGATTATGAGATCATTTAGAAGAAATAAAAAGAAAATGTGGTTGTCGACGCTCTTTAAAGAAAATATGAAGATGAAGGGTCCATTTTTTATGTCTCCTTCATTGTACTATATTGGCTCCAAGTTGTTCACCAGGAATGGCTGCAAGATCCAAAAATTTTGAGTTTGATCCAACAATTTCAAGCCAATGTTTCAGTTTCCTCGGGGTACTCTTGGCATAATTTTGAGATTCGTTACCAATGTTGTTTGCATTTAAGTAAACAGTCACAACTTAAATCCATGGTGCTTTCTGAGCTTCATGCTACACCCACAGCTAGGCACTCACGGTTTACCAAAACCTATGACCGGGTCAAACGTTATTTTTCTGGGATGGTATGAAATAGAATGTTTTCACTTTTGTGGTGAAATGTGATGTTTTCCAATGCAATAAGTGATAAAGATTCAAATCCCATAGCACACTTCAACTGCTTTTGATTCCACCCGCTATTTGGAGGGATATCTCTGTGGATTTCATTGTTGGCTTACTTAAATCGGGTAATAAGTCAGTCATCATGGTGGTATTTGATCGTCTTTCCAAGTATGCTCATTTATGTGCTCTTCAACACCCATTTACCACCTCCATTATTGATCCAAATGGATCTCGGTGGTCATCCACCTTTTCCACTGAATCACCATTATGAACCTGTGGTTTTGATAAACCATGATATTCACCCTTTTTGATGGGGAACGGAATGTAATGTCATATTCATTTGTTAATTACAGACATCATGTAATGATTTCCTAGTGGTCTTGTGCACATGCCTACAACATAGCGTTAATGCATCGGATCCCATTAGAACTCTGCAGTTGAGCGCCACTGCAGAGTTCTAACAGGATCTAGTGCATTAACTCTATGTTGTAGGCATGTACATAAGAGCACTAGGAAATCATTACATGATTTTTTTAATTAAAAAATGAAGACAGCATTACATTCCATTCCCCATCAAAAGGGTGAATATCATGGTTTAGCAAAACCATAGGTTCAAAATGGTGATTCAATGGAAAAGGTGGATGGCCACCAAGATCCATCTAGATCAACTATGGCTCAATTTTTCATGAATCATGTATTCAAGATTCATGGCATGCCTCATTCTCTTGTTTCTGATCAAGATCCCACTTTCACCAGCAATTTTTGGAAAAAATTGTTCAGGCTACAGGGCACCCAATTACATCTCATCACCGCCTAACATCCCTAGACTGATGGTCAAACTTAATTTGTCAACAAATGTTTGGAAACATATTTGAGGTGTTTTTCATTTGAAAGGAAACATCAGTGGGCTTAATGGTTACCAATAGTTGAATGGTAGTACAACACTTCTTACCATCCAACTACTCATAGGACTTCTTTTGAAGTAGTATATGGAAAAAAGACACCTTCAGTTCTCTCATACATTCACGGTGTCTCAAAGGTCCAGGTGGTTGACGAAACTCTTACAGTTCGAGAGGATATTCTTCGCACCCTCAAAGAGAATTTGGTCATGGTTCAGAATCACATGAAGCAACAAGCAAATCAAGGTCGCTCCAAACTTAAATTTGTTGAAGGATACCATGTGTTTCTTTGACTGCAACCTTGTAAACAAAATTCACTCAAGTTCGAGTGAATTATCTTTTCCCAGTCATTCTAAGATCCATCATGTTTTTTATGTCTCCTGCTTAACGAAGGTGATTGAAACTAAGTTTCAAACTCAAACCATCCTTCCCAGGTTGGATGATTAAGGATCCATCTAGTTCCAACCACAAGCCGTTTTGGACCAGTGGGAGCGTCATCTTCATCAACGCACCATCAAGGAAGTGTTAGTATAGTGGAAATATACAACTCCAGCAGATGCCACTTGGGATCCAGCTGCCATTCTACAAACAATTCCTCATATCAAGCCTTGAGGACAAGGTTGTTTTTAAGGGGGAGGGAATGTTAGGGACCTGACCTCCCTAACCCATAATGTAGGTATAATAATATATTTTCCATTTGATAAAGGCCAATATTAATAAGGCCTAGTAATAAGGAAGAATAAGTCAAATGTAAGAATACTTAATATAATCTTTCTATTCTATAATATCTTCTTCTAGAATGTTCTTTTGGTAGATAGATTTAGTATAAATTGGAGTCTAGGGCATGCAAAGTTTTTTTCTTGAGAATAATTGCAATAGAGCACTGCTCTGTTGGAGTTTTCCCCTCAAAGAGGAAAGTGAACATTGTTTCCTATCAATAAAGGTATTATTTTGGTCTTTTGGTTTCATCTATTGTGTTGTTCCGCTATTATTCTCTACAATATTTCTATTTTCATCTATTATAATAGATTTGGTACCTTACACCATATCATTTCAACTAAAGGAGAGAACTAATTTGTTTCAAGATATTTATTTTTCACATATGTAGAGAGAGAACAATTATGTGGAAGATACACTTTCGAAAGAGGCTCTCAATCTTCCTTTAAATTCAATCATACTGGAAGAATTCAAGGAAAATTCTCTCATATATAGACATAACAATATTTACATTGAGCATTTTGTACTATTATGATTCTTGAGAAGGTACCTTTATGGCACAATTTTGCATAGTTTATGTTTTGTATCGAGTGATTTTATAAAATTAAAAATCTATATATATATATATATATATATATATATATGGGGGATCACTTTCTAGAAAGGGAAGAGTGGTTATCTGGAAATTTGATGTGGACGTGCGACCTTTGGAATGCACTTTCAATTTTTACTGAAGTATAAAGTGTGATTGTTTCCCTTGAAAATAAACACACACACACACACACACACACACACATATAGTCCTTTGGAGAGAAATATATTTAAAATAAACTTCTAGATACAAGTAAATTAGTAAGAGTAGCATTGAATATTTTTTTCACTTTACAACCTCAAATGTTGGAAATGATGTTGCTTAGTTACAGAATGTGGAGTGGGGAAATGACTCTAAAAACATCATGAATTATCATACACAATGATTTTTAAAATAGAAGAAGAAAATCTAGGATCATCCAATGAATCATTAGTTGCATAATCAAAGTAGACGTATCCACGTCGTTACAATAATAGAGAAGGAGATCAAGATCCATCAAACATGATTATCATACACAACCCATCAAATATGATAGCCAAAAATATGAATGAATTAGTTTATGTTGCAAGTGATTCAATAAATGTCTCTGGTATTTATAAATAGTTCGTTGAACATAAAGGTAGTATAATTAGTCTTGGCAATGCACATCCTCCTCAAAGAGCGACCAAACTACTATATACTAGAAAAATCAAACAACATTCAACCATAGGAGTTTCCAATATCATTAGCCTATTTCCACTTGGTGAACCTACCGAGATCAGTCACTAAAAAGAGACACTTATCTAATAATAGATATATTCACCAAAGATGCACATAGGTAGCCACATAATATTGCACCAATTAGGTTATTTATGTTTAATAACCCATAGTTCCAATCCATTTTGATTAAGAATATATTGTTCAACGATGATTTCTATTTAATAATGCATTCCAATCAATAATACATAGTTCAATGACAAAATATTACCCCTTTAAATATAATAGCTACTTAAAAAATATATCAATATGGTAATTTTTATCACAAAATCTTGCACTTATTCAAAGCCTTCACAAGGTGCTTGACTAGTGTAACATATGGAAGTATTTTCCATTGTCACCTAAGAAATTACTTCCCTCATTTTAGTGAAGGATAGAGATCCAATACAAGGGAGGATTCCCTAGCAACCTCAAAGGATCCTACAGCAAGTTGATGCAAGTCTAATTCCCTTTACCTTGGTTACTTCACTAGCTAGGTTGACGTTCAAGGCAAGGTCAAGGTGAATTAGACAAATAAAATTAAATGTACGTGTGTGAAGGGGTGTTATAAGACAATCAATGAAAATTATCAAGTTGAAAGATTAGAATTGTCAATTTTTCATCAAAACCTACACATGAGATCTAGCTAAAGAAATTATAAACAAATCTTATCAAGAAAGGACGAGAGATTCAATATGGAAGAATGAGAAAATATATCCACACTACTCCAATGAGTTGATCAATGAATGATGATTGATACATATGATGATCAATATGATAAAATGAATGCGTGGACTACACTCATATATAGGGAAAAACAATCAAGCAGTTAGCTTTCCTTACGATGCATGCATGCATAATAGTGATGTTTGAAACATAAATTCTAAACTAGAACTAGTAAGTTAACTCCCATTGAACTAGTGTGTCTGTTAGCACTCTGTAATTTGCCCAAGGTTGTGAGGCAGTCACAGAGGCAACATCAAAACCACTTCGGAGTCTTAGTCTAGCCCTCAAGACTGGGAGAGAATCTCTACATGCGATATAGCTTTGTTTAGGGAGGTATTAGGCTATTATGAAGAACATGGGTTGGGAGTTTTAAATGATTGATTTGGAACAACAGAGGAGGGCCATTGGGCAAATGAGATTTTGTACTTAAAAATGTGATTCCACATCAGATGCGGACAAAGTTCTTTCACACCCAGCGAGATGTGGCAATGTGGATCAAGTAGGATTTAGATGAAGTCGGTTGAGGAAAAATAGGTGAGGAAAAGCTAGGCAAAGGAGTAGTTAAGAATTCCTGAACTGAGCTTTTTAGATGAATAACATAAAGATTTTCAAAAGGACAGATGTAGAGTATCTGTTGATAAATTCTACCTCTATTACTCCTACGATAATAATAAAATGAAAACAAGCATAATGATCCACCGGAAAAACATTAAGCAGAGGAAGAACACCACCACTATCACCACACAAGAATCCTGTAAAGAGATATATGTACATATTTATCAATCATTAAAATTCTGGAGACATTCCTGGCTAAACACCTTACAGTCCATAGCAAAAAGCCTCAGGTCGAACCCTTTTACATTAAATCATCTCAATAAATGGGATTAGATGCCTCGTAATAAGAAGTTTTAGTGGTTTAGCAGCCTCGACCAAAAAATAACCACCACTCCCACACAATTTGGAACTTTCTGCCATGAAAAACGGACGGGTTTTCTGTAGCTTGAGAGTCCGATAAGACGTGACTTTCTATTCAATGATGACACTTGGGTGGAAACGGAAGGAGGTTATTGTATATGGGCATGTTTGGCCAGAAAACTCCCTTGAGTTTTCTCCAAATTGGTCCCATTTGGTAGTGGCAGCCTCTGAAAAAGATGAGAATTTGAAGCAGAGAAAATGGAAAATATGGAAAAATAGACCTCGAATATGCCTTAGGCTCTCTCTTATTCGTTGCAAAATATGAAGAGTTTTGTTCCTCAGCCACGTTCTGAAAAAAATCTCAGTTTAAAATTAAATCTCTGGATTTGCCCAAAAATTGGTGCAGAGAACAACTTGTAATTAAAAATAAACCCAAAAATAGGTAAATTTTTGGAAAAAAAGTGGTTTTTAGCGGGAGGCGGTATTCGGACCCCCTCATTAAATGCTTAGAATGCCCGGAAGTCCGAATTCAATGTAAGCCATTGATTTAGATCCTTATTAAAATGAGCGTTGATTGGCATGGTCTTGTTTAAATTCGGACCCCCCTCGTTAAACTTAGAGAAAGGTGAGGGGCTCCGGAGAATACTATAATTGATTTGTTTTATGACATCTGATATGAAGATGCAGGGGTATGGAAAGGTGCATGGATGTAAAGGTGGGCGGGATTATGAAAGGAGTAGTGGGATGTGACATAGGGAGGGGAATGGTGAGTGAGTTATGGCAGTAGAGGATGGGAGTGAGTGGAGGGTGATGGAGTTATGTGGCAAGGAGTATGTGAGGAATGCGTGGGTATATGAAGCAGGATTAGAGTGGGGGATGAGTGGGTGGCGTGAGGTATTAAATTGGGCACCAAGTTAATTCATATTTATTTTTGTTTGTTTTTAATGTTTTTTTTAACATGTTTGTTATATGTTTTTGTATTATTTGTTTTTCTTTTTATTTGCTTTGTATTATTAATATGTTTTTGTGTTTTTATTTTTTTAATTTGTTTTATTTTAAATGTTTTTAATATTATATATAATGTGTTTTGTTTCTTTTGTTATTTTATTTATATTTTTGTTTTATTTAAATGTTTATATAATATAGTTTATATTATATAGTTTACGTGTATGTTTTTGTATTTTTAATTTGTTTTGTATTTTACATGTTTTTAATATTTTTGTTTTTAATTTTTAATTTGTTTTATTATTTTGTTTTTAATATTAGACTAATCCTAATTACTAACCTAGTTACTAACATAGGTTATAAGCTAATTAATAGATAAAATTAATAATCAATCAATTATTAAATTAGTTGTTTATTAACTCAATTATTACCTATACTAACTATATCAATACTTATTATTATTTTAATCTAACTAACCTATTGTTCTTTTGTTCATCCTAGTCCATTTATGCAGGGATGGAAAGAGGGAAAAGTAGTTGATGGGGGCAATAGAATGAGGAGTGAGGAATCTTGATGGATGAGGAATAGGGTGATGGTGGATTTAGCGACAATAATGGAGGGAGGAAAGCAGAATCACACAGAGGCAGGGGACTTCGTCATCACGAGAGAAACGCTAAATCCACAATTGAAGAATCGATTCGCCTATAATATAGGACCCCAAGCGGTCATCGAGAAATACAAATTTCTCCAACACCTCTCTTGAACATCACTATGGAGTAAAATGAGTCCCGAAAGCTAGGTCATATTAGGTACTCATATACAATGCAACTTGTTAACACATAATATTGTATGGATCAAACAACTTCACCTTGGTTTTGTTTTTGGAGTCATATGGTTTTATAAGTCTCAGGTTTTGAGTCTTTGGGATTTGTAATCATAAAGTTAGATTTGTTTTCAAAATGAATAAGGCTATGTTTAGCCTTGTTCTAAAGTTTGAGCTATGTGATTGTTATCATGACAAGTAAGAAGCCCCATGAGTCATACCTTTGGTTTTTACATCAATCTTTGTGACATATCACCTCTCATTTGTATAAAAGTTTCTCTTTTAGGTCATCCATATGTTTAAATATCCAATTTAAATATAGTTGTATGTTGCCAACTCACTAGAAAAGTTCACAACGTACTCATGTGCTCAATTCATTCATTTCCATCATTACCTTTTTATCATGCTAAAGGATTTCATTGTTTTTGAGTCCTATTTTAAAAAAAAAAAATTAGGGATGTTTCTTTGTACATCCTATGATCCTCCTTGATGCATAATCTTGTTTGAATCGAAGACACTTTTAAGATGAGTGGCGAACCTTCTGTAGAACTTCATTGTGAGCAATTTAGCAAACTAAAGGAGAGATTTGGAGGTTGTAAATCTTGCAGACACACCTATGCTAATTCAAATTTGTCAACATCAATCCTAGATCCACCTGGTACTCGATGAGAGTGTTCATCATATTTGAGGGTTGAGAAATGGGTTTTGGCTGGTTTTCATATTGGCACTGCAAAATGTGTTGCAAACACTTTGTTCTAGGATTGTTGAAACTTTCATCTTTTTCATCCTTTCAAATTTAGTCTTAAATGATTATATATCAAGATAATGGTGTTTTTCAACATGTATTAACTCCTGAAACTATTTTTGAGGTGTTGAATCCTTAAAATATATATATAATAGTTTGCTACAAAAAAGTTAGTAAACGTTCGAACCTAATATTTTTGACTAGTTGAATTCCAGGAGGATTTTTGGGTGAACTAGGATGAATTTTTGAAATTCAAAGGAGGTTATTGTCAAGCACAGAACCTGTAACATTAACCTTTTTCATTTTCACACAGGTGTCCAGGTTAGAATGTCCAGGAATGCAGCCAGGCCTATTTTTTCAGCTTTCATGATTTGTTGTTTGAGACATGTTTTTGCGACACATATTATGGAAAGATGGAAATGAATTTCAGAAACGAGAGAGGTTTTTATTTAGAACAGACTTATATACAAAAACCATTCTCAAAGTTTACACAAAAATATGGTTTTATAATTACAAGTGGTGTTTTGAAGCGTATTTTTCATAATTTCGCCTTCTGAAAAGAAGGAAATGAGTTAAAACGTGTCATTTTCACATTTGTAGCTGTTTCTATTTTGGGAAAGTGGTTGGAGTTAGAAATGGTGAGATGGGAAAGGACCTATAGTGCTATATATCTCATGGTACCAGAGTAGATAAAGGTTAGAATGAGCTAGAGAGGGTGCAATAGAATATTCAATCTGAAGAAGAGACTCAAGAGGAAACATGTAGCTTGAAGGCTTAAAGACTGTATTTATGGATTCTTTATTCTTCAGTGAATGAAATCAGTTTTCCCTATTCATATAAATTTATCTGTGTATTTGTGCTATAATTCTATGTGAATTTAAGGAGGTCTGTCTTTCATTGAATCAGTGGTATAAGTCTTCAAGTATACTTCTTATTGTTGTAATTGGACTGTCATGTATATCTTATGTGTGTATGATTTTATTGATTATAGTAATTTCTCCATGTTCATTAAATCCTATTGAGCATATAATTATTTTATGTGAAGCCAAATTTTCCAATGTATTTTCTTGATTATCTCATGTGTATAAGTCTTAACAGTTTCATAGTTTGATCCATTATTGAGAATTCTACTCGTTAAAAATCAGACATGTATGTTACCAAGCTCACTCCCATATCTGATGCAGGGTGAATTCTCGGAGAGATAACATAACTAATGAATGGTGAATACAAATTAGGAAAGAGTGAAATCCATGTGGGAACAAAACCCCCCCTCAAAAGAAAGTGTAAAAAGAAGAAAAGGCATATCCTAGGCAATTGTGTTATTCACTCCAAAATGATCCCACAAAATGTAGGCTTCTACTCACAAAAGTCTTAGTAGAAGATGTAGAAATGTTATGGATCTTATGACGTCCTTTGGAAACCTGTCTAGCATTGTACCTCTTAATCCTGTGGACACATGTGCACCTGAAAATATTCCTTTTCTGGTGGAAGTGGAACCAAAATCCAATTTTGATTATTTAGGAGTGAGTCATACTACTCATTTTTCATGAAATCTTTCCATGGTGGATTTCCCTGACCTCATTGTAGAGAACATGGATCAAAATAATGAACCATATAGAAATGCATGGAGCATCATAGGTTCAGAAGATGAAATACATGAGAAGGATATTCATGATGAGATTGAGTCCTCCTAAGCCCGATGGATTCCTACAAGGACTTTCTTTGCCTAAAGTGAATTTTTCCCTCTTGGGTGCTCATTTGAAAGATTAGATTGTTGGCTTCTTATCCTAGGCATGCTACTGATCACATTTCCATGTCTGAGAATTTGAATCTAATATGGAATCATCTCCTGATGTCTGGAGATTATTATAAGTACAAAGAGTATATGCATGTTTCACAGGAGGTCCATGAAAAGTACTCTCCTTATGTGTCAAGTATTAAGAAATATGAGTCATCGTCAACAAACTTATTGAATTTAACATACAACCTTGATTTGTGATCCCCCTCACCAATTGCAATAATGAAATTGTCATGCATATCAAGTACAAAATGAATCGATGTAAATTCAACCTTTTTACCTTTGAGTGATGCGATAGCGGATCATATTCATAGAAACCTTTGGGAACATGTAAAACATTCTCAAAGCTAATTGTATGGTTTCACTATTCCTCTCTGCTACTTCTACTAGAGTATTACCCCCCATGAGAATAGGAGATCTTGAATATGGACTCAATGAAGTAAAAACTTCATTTTAGCTGACATATGATGTGATGTGCCAAAATATATAATCCATGATTAGATATGAGAATTAGTGCAACAAGAGAATAATGATTACCTTTCTTAGGAGAAAAACTAACTAGCTATACCTTCTTGGCCTTCCTAGAATGATGAAGTGTCCAAAAGGTTATTCTATTATTACCTATTCCATAATATTGATTTGATTCTTCATGCATGTGGATTCTTCACATGAGATTTGGTTTTAGTGATAAGTGCACCACTCCTTCTTCTTCTCTTTGGAATTCGAAGAGTCTTTGGAACTTGAAGGATCGTTGAAGGGTTTGGAATAGCCCTCCTTGTTATGGTTCTCCTTTTTGTTATGTTTGGATGATCCTTTTCCATCATGCATGGTGAGTGAATGTTTTTTGGAATCCATGATTAGGCCCCATCTCAATCGTTTTCTGCTCATGTGTGAGAGAATCAATGAATTGATCCATGGTAGGCATCTTCCAATTTGTTCCCCTAATGAATATCTATGAGGAGATGGAAAGTGGAAACATAGATAGAATATTTTGTTCCTAACTTAGCCAATATTGTTATAATAATCTGGTCTACTTATATAGACTTATCAACACCACAAGTTCCTAAGATCAACATAAAATATTTAAACTTAGTAAAGAAATCCCATATATTATCAAAACTTTTAGGATCCAGAGTATTCAACTCTACCTCAAACATGTGGCTCTCATCTCCTTCTTTCCAATCAGACTTTCCAAGGTGGTCCATATCACATTTGGAGTCTTTCATGTTGAAAAATGAAACCATAAATTAAAGTTGAAATCAACTAAAGAAGAATTCATGTGGCTCCATCTTTTTGGTTCTCCCATTTGGTCTTCTAAATTGTTTATGTAGGTTATGTTTATGTCCCAATCGTCAAGTTGTATAGTCCTTTCCTTTTGGAGTTGGAATTCTACCTTCACCTTCCAATAAAAATAATTGTAAGGTGTGAGGGGATTTTCCTGAAGTTTGACTGTATAATGGGTTTCATATCCATCTCTCCCACTACTTCTAAGAACCCCTAAAAATTTAATCTCAATCTTGAGTAAGCGAATCGCTACTTGAAAGGGTACTAAGTGGAAAATTTGTATCAGTTTTAGGAAGCTATCATGCAGCTTACTTTCTGAGAAAATTGTGAGGAATCTCTCAAAACAGTTTGAAAACCACTTGCATAATGGGTCCATTTACTTATCAATCAAGTTGTTTCCTCGGAAAGTTAATATTTGGGAGACATCACTACAAAAATAAGGGAATTTAAGAGGTTGTTTGTTACAGAATAATCCCCATGCGAACAGGTGAACCTTCCCTTGGATTCTAGACCCCAAATACCAAGACAGAAAAACACAAATGGAAACTAACATCCCTTTGAATTCAGTTTAACTAATCAAAGAGAGTAGGGAGAAAAAGTCGATGCCTTCTTTCAAAGTTTGTCCACTTTCTTTGCTTCCAATCCGAATTTTATCTCCAAACTCTTTAGCATGACTTGACTGCAATGCAATGGATATCAAGGAAAACAACTATATCCTACTCTACAATGTGGGTCAAACAAATCCATATACAAGACCGAGAAGGAACAATAGAGAAGAACATGCAATAATACACAAGCTTGAAGGAGATAGACCAAAGTATATTGATGGGAACTTTAAAGAGATGCCTGGTATGGATGATGTCGAGAGCATTCCTCTAAATCCTCATCCATCCATTTGCATGCATTCTCCAAGATAATAAGTTCAATATCAAAAGCTTCCTCCACATATCCATATAAATCCCTCATTATATAGGATTTGGAGGCTTAAACACCATGGAGAAGATCACCCATTAGATCCACTAAAATGGGATCTCCAATATTTTGAGGGAGAAAACATCTCTCTCAGGGATTTTTAGGGAGAAAATATCACATCCAGGATTTTAAGGAGGAAATATCTCTCAAGATCCACAAATTAGGATTGTGATTTGAAAATATCTCAAACAACCATGAGATTCTCAACCTCTCCCTGAAAATAGGAAATTAAATGTGAGGATGGATTCTCACACTAAATTAATTATTTTCATGAATATTAATAAATAATTCACGTGCACATAGTATTTTGACCTTTATAATATATTTCTCCTCCACGGTGACTAGGGATTGTGACAAATGGTTTCATGGTGTCATTTTATATGACACTTAGATTGAGATGCCAAATGCTGTCATTTTGGTGTGTAACATTGTCTCACATTTCCTTTAAACATAGAGTGATAGGATCCTTGTTGTCACCCTCTATAGTGTACTAGGGTGAAATGGGTCTCCCTTTGTAGTGTAGTATCGAGAATTAAGACTATACGCTTTTAACTACGACATGAATGGTGACAACTTCAAATTTTCGCAATTTTCGACAAAGAAAGGTTGCAACAATGTCCATTACATGGATTTTAATCACTGAAACTCTGATTTTCCTTATTCTTTTGAAAACGTAAACTGCTCCAAGTAAGCGTGGCTATGATACCATGTCAATGTTTATCAACACCTACATGAGGATATCTAGATAAAACAAAGTACAAATAAATATTATCAGAAAGGACTGATAAGATTCAATATGGAAGAATGAGAAAATATATTCTCACTACTCCAGTGAGTTGATCAATGAATGATGATTGATACATATGATCAATATGAAATTACAATCAATGAGTGTAATGCACTCATATGTAGAGTAGAACATTCCATAATTAAGAAATCAATCAAGTAGTTATCTTTGTATGAATGCATGCATGCATGCATGCATAATAACATGATAGTGATGATCTAAAATAGAAAGTCTAAAATAGAACTAATTAGTTAACTCCCATTTCAACTAGTGTGTCAAAATATAAATTTCTCCAACAAAATACGTACTTAAAACATTATCTATCAAAGAAAAATAAATTGTTGTAATAAGAGCTTCCAGTAAAGGGATATACTTCAACATATATAGAGTTTATAGCATCAACAAGTAACCATTATTGAAATTAGCAAGGATGCAATGGAATATATACCAAATACCTAAATAAATACTAACAAACCATAAGCTAATGATTGCCAAAATAAAATAGCATATAGCTTCTTTCAAATAGATACAAATGTTAAATATGAAATGCATGAATGAAATTAATGAAAAAATGAATGATGTTAGAGATTATTCTAGGCTAAAATATGATAAATGCAAGGGTGTTAGATTAGAATTATGAAGGATGATGGTAAATGAAGATGCAATGCAAGATTCTTAAAACGAATGCAAGAAGTTGGGAAAGATGAAGAGCTAAAAATAAGGTTTATATCACTTGCAACAAGAGAAAGACTAGTTCCTTCTCAAATATTTGGGTGTATGGATTCAATGTAACTTCAAAGGAGGATAAATGGAAAATAAAACTCAAATATTAAATTTAGGTGGATTTATAATCACAATCCATAGGTTTAATACTTTAGGAAGTCAAATCTAAGGGGATGTACAATCACAATTCCTAGGTTTAATCCTTTAGGAAGACAAATTAGGGGGATGTACAATAACAAGCCCCATTGTTATCCTATGCCTTTCATGACTTCTAACACGAGATCAAGGTGGAAAATAGGTCAAACCCTAGAGTAGTACAATTACAAGCTCTAGGATTTAACCAATAAAGATTAGTTTAGGGGATGTACAATCACAATCCCTAAATTTGGCCTTATATGATTCAACAAGCTTAAGATGAACGAAAAAAGTGAAGGGGATGCACAATTACAATTATTATTTGGGTTTTAAAACAAACTTATTCAATGAGAACAAGATAACATGCAACTTATCAACAATTTGATAAATCATATACTTAAAACACCATGAATAAACCATCAATGCTTGGAAATAACACTTACTAATGAAGTCGATATGCAGAAGAAACCCTAGAACAAGTCATCCACCAAAATGAGAAAATCCACAGATCCTCTCCAGAGGTGTTAGCATAAGTCACAATTGATGAGAAAAGAGTAAAAAATGAACAACATAAGTGATGATTCTTTCCACAAGTGTGAGTTATGATTTACAAGTAACGAAGAGAGATAGCACTTTTCCTAGATATTTACCTCTCAAAAGCCCCTAAAATGTTAAATGTCCATGATAAAAGGTGGATACGTCATGGTCAATCCCCAAAATAGCCTCCATAAAGATAAAGTGAAAATACATCAAAATGTCCCATCAAAAATGAAACATGTGAGTGTGAGATCCTCCAAGGGTGGTGACATCATCCTCTAAAGGGGTAAAATAGCCTCCAAACGCCATTCCTCTCCATCATAGGGTGAAAATCATTGCTAAGGGTCACACATCCTCATCCAAAGGTCACATCTCATCAGCATGTTCCAAATCATCATCAAATGGATGCCCTCATGCAAGGCCAACTTAACAAGCATCAAATCATCATACATGACATCATCTTCAACATATGAAATTTCAAAGGGCTAGGGTGTGATGTCATGTGCAGGTGAGGGCATAGCTCCACAACCTCTAAAAAGAGGTGTACCATAGTCTCCAAGTGAAACTTAATTCCATAAAACCCTAACATGATGAGGGGTGCATTGTCCAACATATAGGGATTCCTTCTCTCTCAATGGTACACCATGTTGTATATGTAATGTCCAAGCTCATTTTACCAAATTCCAATGTATAGGAGGTGTGGGGAGATGCCCCAAAGCATGTCAAATCATCAAAGGGCCCAACACTATGCATCAAGTGTGCAACATCCTCAATATAGTGTATAATTTCCTAGGCATCATCATGAAATGTCATCCAATGGACCATGTCAAGTGTGCATCATGACCAAACAAGGTCCAAAAAATCAAGTTAGAACAACAACAACAACAAGATCTGATATCAATTAGAGTCATACTCAAATTAAGCCATCACTTAATACAAAAGTCATATAAGCAATTCTCCCGGGTATCTTCTTCAAACTTCACACACTGTCTTGAAGACTTTGTCTGTTACCAAGTTTAGGTATGGGAGGACCATCAAAATACCCTATTAGTTGTGCTAGTACCCAGGTAGAGAGGTATTTCCAAAGAAACCATTCAAAGTGTAAGTATAGTGAATGATGTGACATGGGGTTTACTTCATGGGTCTGGTATCATTAACATGCAAGGACATGTGTGGGTTCATCTCCATAGTATGAGCAACTTTGTAGAGGGAGTGCTTTCTGCTTGAGATACCCTTTCCTCGGTAATTTTTCCATTCACCGCCCCCTATTCCCTTTTTGATATTGTTTTATTTCTTTGCAAGTCCCCTTTTGAGGTTTCAAGCATTCATTATTTTCTTACTAGGATTAAGTCATTTTTAATTGATATACATTTAGTTCAATAGAACTATGGGTGATTACCTCAAAGCGAGAGGGAAGAAATCAGAGATTGTGCTTTGGGTTTTTACTTGGCAATTTATTGTCCCATTTTTCTTATTTATTTTTATATCATGCTTCCTTTTATTCTTTGGTAGTTGCATCAACCTTGACATTCTAACCCCTCTTCTCAAAGGATGATGAAGGCACGAGCCTTTTTGTGTACATGTAACAACCATTACCCAAATATAGGACAATAGAAGGAATTGATATGAAAATTTACAATTATGTATGGAAGGGTGGTATGTTACCCCTATTACGACCTCTCAATAGTACCCCTTTTCCTAAGAGTGACAACACTAGAATGGAGGACACAAATGATAGTACCAAAGATTGAAACAAAGAACAAATCATAACTTCCAAGCATCATGATCCATTATAGAACTTCAACCAATGATCCTTATCCGGTGGATATTTAAGTACACCACCTATTTCAATTGGCTCCAGCGGGTCTTCTAACTTGAGATTCCGGTACTTTAGCGGGTTTTAATGGTTCTTAATCTTAGGGGCCATTCCTAAGGGCCCACAAATGAAATTTTTCAGGATCAAAGCACCTTAATGATAACCAAGAAGGCTCTGATTGAATCCCAAATTAATCTCATGGTGGGTACCTTTCCAGCGAACTATCATGCACCCCAAAGAATGTAGATCATTATGCCAAGGATTCTGCATGGGGCGTTGATACACCAAACTACTCGAAACAGGGTCCACAAAGCTGTTGGATTTTCATCTTCTAGGGCTAGGGTTTGAAGTTTTATTTATGTAAAAATGCCTTCGAGCCTCATTATAATTATATTCTTGTGAATCACGAGTATGCATCACATCTCTTCTCAGAGAGAATAAGTTACTTGCCACCATTCGCCCGATTCTTTCATTTTCTGTATTTCTATAGTTTTGTACATTTTTCTCATTAATAGAAATTGAGTATTACTATATCTCTTTGTTTATGTTTATATTTTACATATTTTATGTTTATTATTGGATATCTGAGATATTTATATACATTTATTTATTATATCTCAGCTCTAATTTCATGCCGAAAATAATTCATATCGATTGGTATCAAAGAAGAATGCTCTTGATCATTTTCTGAGTGCATGTTCGAAGCGAGTCGAGTATAGAAATTTGGGTCTGAGCTTGTCTCTCTTGAGGAAAATCTCTCTCACATGACCAAGAGAGCCCTCCATGGGAAGAAAAGAAAATACTTGAGCGATTCTATTAATATGTTTCTTGAGCAAACTCTCTCACACTGACAAAGGAGAAATGATCCGAGAACATTTCCTAAGATCCTTCAAGCTTGTCGACTAACAAGCGTAGCGTCTTAATCAAGAAGAAAGAAAACTTTGGGCACCTTTCCTTTTTCCAAGCTAAGTTAATTTTATATTCCCATATTGGAAGGACATATAGATGCATATATGGCCTATAGAAAAAAGGTTAAATAATAAGAAGAGTTATTTCTCTGTTCACAATATTTTCGACAGAGAAAAAGATCTTCCACTCCTTAAAGCTCTCCCCATATCAAACATTGGTGGAAAAAATAATGGGAGAAAATTTCAAAGGATTCTAGAATATATGGGTTTCAAACCCACTTAGGATTTTTTGTGGATGAGGTCAAAGAAAATTACTATCCTATTTATAACTATGATGACCGATTACATGAGATGGATACGCTATATGTCAGAGAGAGTGGCCAAGAAGTTGTGGAGTTCATGAATACCTTCCATACCTTGTACTGGTTGGGTATCCAAATATTAAGTGCCATTTGGTTAGAAATGTCGTGAGGCTCTACGGTACCATCCAATGAGAATGGAATTTCTAGACATCATTGTTGGGAGTTGCCTATCAATATCTTTGTCAAAATATTGTAGAAATTTAGGCACCATAGAAAATGGGATTCAGTTCTGCCAAATATACAACAATAAGAATGATAAAGAAGGCCTAATAAGCCAGCCTCTAGAAATCCCATGAAGCCCGCAGGGAAAATAAGGGGTAGCAGAAAGATGAAAGAGGCTGGAAGTGGTGTGATTTCCATAAGCATGCAGTGGCACAACACTAATGAATGTCCTCAAAACAATCATTGGTGGTGAGATCAAAGACAAGGAGATGAAGCCTAATTTGGAATCTTATTTACAAAATAATGGCACAAGAGATATCATCGGCGTAGACCCCACTACTATTTTCATAGTCACCGCAATTCCTTGGAAGAACCAGCAGGATCCACGAGGAGGGAGGTGCCTTTCATTCACAAATGTGGGTGAAGGGACCTGTTGTATTTATTGTTATTAGAATCCATAAGGAACCCTAAATCTGAGTAGAGTTCGTCAAACAATTAGGATTGTCGACAACACCCCATCCATACTAGCAGGTGGGTGGCTTACATGAGGACAAGATCTATGTAATGAATCCAACATTTCGATTTTCATCGACATCCAACCCAGCCTTCAAGACGAGGTATTATGTGATGTTTCCCCAATGGCTGTTTGTGATGTTCTTTGGGCCAGCCATATATGTGGAAACACCATGTTATTTATGAGTCATTATGCTTAGTGTTAGCATTATTACTCTAGGGGGTCATCTCTACATGATACGAGGAGAGGTAGTTCAACTATCCCACCTAAACAATGACACAAAGGTATTATCTCATACTACAAATTCAACTTCTTCATGAGTACATGTTCAAAGGTGAACAGAAGGACACCACGACCATTGCAACCTCAGTCCAAGAACCTTCTATCCGACCAAAGCGTGGCTCAAAATATTGAATAAAATCCGCACAAGGATTAATTCTTCACACATTCATCGCATATATCCATATATGATAAAAAGGTCCAACCCATCTTTCCATAGGTTCATGATAGTCTTCAACAAGCTAAGCGACACAACTTCTCCAGTAGGGCAAGAAGCTCACCAAGATTCAAATTCGTTAAGCGTTTTTCCCCTCTTCCTTGGGAATTCAATGCAATGAATATTGCTTCCTAAGGAGGAAGATTGATCCAAGTGGATGTCGGTTTCCACCACCTATTCCAACTCGCTCAAAACAATCTTAAGCAGTTTACTATTTTTTAGCAGTTTTGGTTCCTAAACTTTTGGGGCCATTTTGGAATTACCCTAAATGAAGTTTTTTGGGATCAAGGACCTCAATAGTATCCAAAGGCTCTGATTAAGCCCCAAAAAATTAATCTCCTCAATATACCTTTCAGACAAGCTATAAATTCACTTAAAACAAAGATCGTATGTAAGTATGCCCTTCAGAAGTTGATACACCAAAGCTACCCAAAACGGAAGGGGTCCACAAAAACCTATTGGCTTTTCATCTTCGGGGATTAGGGTTTTGCTTAGTTTTATTTATGTTAAAAAGGCCTTTATAGCCTCAATTTAATCATATTCTTATGAATGTGAGTAGTAGATACATCTCTTCGATGAATACGATACCATTCTAGAGAGTCTTTCACTCTGTATTTCCTGAGTTTTGTACATTTTTCTCATGAATAGAAATTGTGTATTATTGTATCTTTGTGTTTATGCATATTTAATATTTTATGTTATATTATTTCATATATGAGATATCTCTCTACATTTATATATTATATCTCCACTCTCATTTAAATTGCAAAAAATAATTCAAATCGATTAGTATCAGAGCTAGTTGCTCTTGATCGTTTTTCAATGCATGTCCCCGACAAGATGGGAATATAGAAGTTACTTGGGTCGAGCTTGTCTCTTGGGAAAATCCTCTCTCACACACCGAAACCCTTCATGGTGGAAAAGAAAAAATTATAGAGATGATTTTATTAATTTGTTTGTAAGGCAAGATCTCATCTGAGCAAAATCATGGAGAATTTTTCCCCACGTCCTTCAACACCTATCGATAAAAACCTACATGTCTTCATCAAGTCACCACTTTGAAGGCACCTCTCTCTTTCAATTTCGTAAATTTTATATTCTTGTATTTGAAGGACTTGGACAAAACCTTGAATGCCCTAGAAAAATGGTTAAATGATAGAAGGTTATTTCTCTATTCACAATTTTTCCAAGCAGGGGAAGCGATGAACTTATCATGAAATCTCCTCATATCAAACATTGGTGAGGAAACATGGATCAAAGTTCCTGAGAGGAGTTGGAATATAGGGTTTGATCCATAGGATTTTTGTGGATACAATTAAAGGAACATTATTACCTATTGTAGCTATGATAACCGAGTACATTGGGCTAATCACACTTTGTCAAGAGGAGGGCGCATGCGGTACCATATTTCACCAATGCCTTCCATAACTTGTACACCAAGTTGGAGCATCAAATAATACAGTGAATTTGGTTTGGAAATACCATGGAGTCTCTACAGTACATGTGAAATGGATTTCCTAGACATCTCATCAGTAGGAGATTCTAATCTATATGTTGTCAAAATGAGGTAGAAATTTAGGCGCGAACAAATGGGAGTTCGAGGTTTTGCAAATCGAAACAACTAAAGCATGATAGAAACCCTAACAAACATTCTTTGAAAACCCATCAAGCCACGGGAAAAGAAGGATAACAAAAGATGAAAGGACACTAGAAAGTGGTGTGATTTACATGAAATCCCCTAGCATGACATTGATGAATGTCGCTCCAAAACAATCATTGGTGGCCAAAATAAAGACCAAGGATCTGAATCAGTTTGGAATCCTAATTGAGGAAAATAATGGCGGGAAAACCAGGATCATTAGCGTAGACCCCCTTTACTACTTTCACGGCCGCAACAAATTTTCAACGGGGAAAACCAGCGAGATCTAGAGGAGGGTATTTCATTTTTTTATTCATAGATGTGGTGAAGTGGCCCCTGCATTTATTGTTGATAGCGAAGCCGAATATCCTCATCTCGGCCAAATATAGGTAAAAAGCGGTTGGGATTAGCCGACAACCCCCACCAAGCGACAACCATATAACATCGGGTGGCTTTGTCGGGGATGATATCTTTGTGTCATCGATGAAATTGTTACCATCTGACATCCAACCCTTCAGGATGAGGTATTATGTGATATCCCGTTGGATCATTTGTCTTATTTTAAGGCTAGCCACTGTATGTGGAAGCGCCATACTATTTGTTATATATTTAATGTACTAGGATATGATCAAGCACATTCCAAGGTGTTTCAACTTTCAACAAACTTGGGACATCACATTTCAACCATCAACAAAAGGTTTGCATGTGGGTTAAGTGGAAACTGAGGGAAACAGAACTTGCATAGAGTGATATGCTATGAAAGTGGATTTTTATCATAACTCTTAAATTGTGTTCCCGTTTACCGTGAAATTGTTTTAGGATATGCATGAAGGTAATATGAATAGGATCACTTAATTTCGGGTCAAAATGATTCACTATTTTTGAGAAATGAGCCACCGTCATCTACAACCATTTTTAATTTTCTCAAGATCCGTGAACTAGGTTTTTCCCAAATATCTCTAGTAGAAGCATGGGATGATACTAAAGTGTTAATTTTCAAAATCGCCAGTTTTGATCTAGCAGATTTTCAGGCTAAAATTTAAATGCAAACCGGTTCCGAGCCTTTGTTTCAGCATATGTTCCTGACTAGTGTTTCAACATACTCTCCGGAAGTGGTGTTTGTTATATGACTCATTAGCATGTTTCAACATATACTACTGGCGGTGTTTGAGCGCCTTCGACACAGTGTTTCATACATAATATACTATAGCACAGATGTTCGGCATAATACTCTGACTGGTGTTTAAACTACTGGCAGAATTGTTTTAGAAGCATATGCTGGCCACAATGTTCCCGGCCTTAATACTGACTGGTGTTTCGGCCATGTAAAACTATGAAAATTAATTTTTGAACTAAAACATGAGGATTATGAACGCCGTTTCCTTGAAATAAAAATATCTGACAACCTACGAGCTTCGAGAAAATATAGACACAAAAATTTCCAGTCTAACTTCGACCCCGGAAAAACCCACAAAGGGAAAACTAGTGAGAGGGGATTTTTATTGTTGCCGAAGTTAAATTCTTTTACATCTATTCATCTTCATATGTTTACACAAACTTATCTGGACGTTCATGTAGCTTTGCTCCTCGATTCTGAACCAAAAATCCATACAATGATCTGAGGGAATTAATGTTATGCACGGTACATCATGAAATTCGTGCCAGAACTTCTGCTAAAATTCAATTTCTATGCCACTACAAATATATTGACCTTGGGATACGTACCAATGCTCGAGAAATTGGTACTCTTTCTCTTTTCTTCAGTTCGACCTCTCTTGCTCTCTCTTGTTCTCTCAGCAATGAAGTAATGCTTCAGCTCCCTTGCTCTTGGCATCTCACCAGAGTCTCTTGCTCTCTCAACAAGGTTGCTTCCACTTCTTACCCAAGAAATGGTGTGTCCACTTGCCTTAATCAACCTCATGAGGGAGGTGAGGAATTTTCTAATCTAGGTTGAGATTAGATTAGATGGGTGTTGAGATTTGGTGATACTTCGCTTTCACTCTCACTTTAGTCATAAAGGTATCTTTTAATTTTCATCTCACGAATTAATTTGACTAAGACCCATATTAGAAGCGAATTTCTCCCCCTTAGAGCCTAGGGAAGAGAAACACTTGCCTTGGTATTTTAATTAAAATTTAACTGCTCCCTCATACCAAAGGAAAGTTTTACTCACCATTCCAAGCTTGTCCTTGAAAAATAAAAACTTGCCCATGCTCAATGCCTTGGTGAGTATATGGCAACTGCTCTCGATGGATAATAATGCTGTAGCTCCACATCTCCTCTCCGAACATAATCATGGATGAAGTAATCTGGGAGATTCGGTATGCTTAGATCGGTCATGAAAAGCTGGATTCTCAGAGTTTAATGCAACTCGATTATCCGCGATGCAAATCGCAGTAGGCCTCATCTGCACACCGAACAATCCAATCGACATCTTGCGAAGCCAAGGGCCTCACAACTAGTCTGACTAGCTTCCATATACTCTTCTTCAGTTGTACTGAGCACCACACTCGTCTGATTCCTGCTAAACTATGAGATCACTGTTGACCCCAAGTTGAAGTAGCACCCATAGGTGCTCTTCTTGTTAGTAGCACATCTTGCCCAATCTAAATCTTTATATCCCACCAGTCGAACTCCATCCCCTTTCTGATAGTCCGGACCATAATCTACCATACCACAAGACCACAGGCACATGTTTTGTTTCCACCCGATTGCACTCTCCTTGGCTCCACCATGAAGCGGTGAGTGTTGACGCTCGAAAACAAATATCTGGCATGGTATTGACCAATACATCAATGCCAGATCGAGTGACTATACAAAGTGGAATCCACCAACATTGACTCGAGCATGAAGCTTCTTCTGGTTGGTAATCATGGGAGTGGTCATGGGCACGCTATCCCCATGCGAAATCTGCTCGAATATCACATACTTCCCTTGTCCGGAGATGTGTCAGAACCTCTGCCAAACCTCAATCCCAAAAGTAATGCATCGGTCCAATATCTGTCATCACCAGACTCTACGAGCAAGGCTTTCCACTATGACTGTTGATGAGTCTGCTTTGCGCCACAATAAAAAGGTCATCCTTTATGGCGGAAGAGTATGAGGGATCCTCTCCAACCACAATACAGTATAGGTTTGGGGATCACTCACTGCTTCTCAAAAGAAACCATGCTTGCAAAAATGGGCATCTATCCTCGAATACCAAGCTTTTGGGAGCTTGTTTCATCCCACTTACAATGCCTTCTTCATTATACACACATGAGACTCTCTCCCATGCACCTCAAAGCCCAATGGCTTCTCAGTAGCCACACCTCCTCCTCAATAAGACCGACCGAGGAAATGCGGTCTTCACATCCATCACGGTGGATCTTCCAACCCATCTCTGGCGCAATGGAGATCTACCACACGATCGAAAGTGTAATGAGAGCAGTGCAAAGGTCTCATAGTCGACCTCCTGGCTTTGTAAAGAAAACCCACGAAGGACACAAAGCGGGCTTTGTACTTCTCAATGCTACAATCCGCAGCATGCTTTAGCTTAATAGAGGCCACTTGAAGTCTGGGTGGCTTCCCTCAGATCTAGGAACAACTTCCGGACGCCGTTCTTCGTGATGGAATTGTACTCTTCCATCATGGCATCTCTCCATACCACGTCTACTAGTGGCCTCCTCAAAAGTTGAAGGCTCGGACTCCCAAATACTTCTCACCATCGCGATGCAGCTGCAAAACCTCCCGGGAGGTTTACTCTCCCTCGCGCTTGGGATTCCCCACTGAACACTGTGCATCCCTCAAAATGTCCAGAAGCCACTTGGGCTTCCTCCTCTCTACAGTAGTGTCCGGTGGAGGGGACTCTCCCTAATCAACCCCATATGCTAAAGACTGTGATCCTGAAGTAGAACTTTGAGTACTCGATCCTGAACCCTGCAGACCAGTAGCCTGCGAACCTGAAAACTGTGGCCCTGTCATCTGTGAACCTGTAGTCACCGAAGCAGGTGGCCCCGAACTTTGTGTCTTTGTAGTCTATTGTGGGCTCACCTAAATCTGAGATGAAGGCTGACCTGACCTCTCTCTGTCCCTCTAGACTTCCCTAAAGGCTCCGTCCTCCTCAAATCGACATCCCACTCCCTCAAAGATAGTCTTCCTCAAAGGAAGGAAGATGCATCTGAGAAAACTAAGATCTCGCGCATGCCCAATAAAGATCCCTCTCTGCACGCCATGGGCTCTAGTTTTGTCCTCTTCTCCAAAGGGACATATGAATATGTGAATTGCACATAAAAATCCAAAGTGCCCCACCTCGGGCTTCTTCCTAGAGAAAGCCTTCTCAAGAGTCATGCTCCCCATAGCCTTGTGAGGACTCGAACGAGATAAGCTACCGCGATTAGCATGCCTCGACCCATAGAAATAGTGGCAGCCCTGATCATGTAGCATGGCTCACACAGCCCCAACAATGGCCATATATTTTCCTCTCTGCAGCCCCATTCTCTTGTGGGTTGTAAGGAGCGATCAACTACCTTCTGATGCCCTCTCTTGCATAGAAATCCATAAACTCCTTGGGTATATACTCAACCCATTGTCGATCTCGGGGACTACGATTTTCTTCCCTGTTTGGTTTCTCCACAAGAGCTTTGAAGACTCTTGGAACCGGTGAAGACCTGTCTTTAATTCTTCGCCATGAAGAAAATCCATACTTCCGAGAAAGTCATCAATGAATACAACATAGTATGGGAATCGATCAATGATCAAGACAGCCGGACCCACATACATCCCCAGATAGCAAGATCAAAATCTCCCTGCCGCTCTCTGTCACTACTTGGAAAGCAGTCTTGAGGTGTACTTTCCCAGTACACCCTTGCACACCAACTCATGGTGCACTCACGAACTAAAATCACGGAACTCCGTCACCACCATCTCCCTCCCGAACTGCAGAAAACCCATGGTGCAAATGTAATCATCCTCTAGCCATATCTCATGGGTCAGCATTCTTTGTTGGTAAGAATGAATCAATGCTCTCCTTGTTGGAACAAGAACTTGTATAGCCTCATGTCTAGTACCAATCACTTTGGCAAAGTGATGCTAGACCACAGGAAAAACTGCCCATCCATAGCCAGACAAGACCTCCACTGACCCTTCCTCCTCGATAGTAAAGCTGAGCCACTAAGTTCTTCCTCAAGCTAGGAACATAAAGAACCTCTGTCACCAAGTCATGGGAGGCAAAGACTCCTCTGAAATGATACGGTCCCACAGCCAGCCACCTTGACCTCCGTCATCTCAAGCACTACCTCTACATCTCCTGGCGAGTAAGATCATCAGTGCTCACAGTGATGTCATATGTCGTGAGGCACCATTGTCAATATACCGAGTATTTGTAGTAGTGGTCCTCGAGGATAAAGATACAATCAAGGAAAATTCCTTGTCAGACTTGGTGGAAAGCTTCACTTCCCACTTCTCTTTGAAATTTGTTGTTTGTTTCTTTTTCTTGTTTGGACAATGTCCTGCATGGTGCTCAAACTTATGGCAAACAAAGCACTTGATTTTGCTCATATCTTTCTTCCCTTCTGCCCTTGGGCTTGTCCTCCCTTTGGACCCTTCATGAACTTCTTCTTGCTAGTGGTAGCAAGGCCACATTCTCCTCCTCATGACCAGTAGATGGACTGCCATGTACATAGCCTCTCTGGGTCTCCTCTGAGCAAGGGTGTCCCAAAGGCGTTCCCAAGTAGTGGCTTCCCTAGCAACAATACCCTCCACAAAAGCATGTGTTGTTTGGAAACACCATTCAATGTTGTTCTCTGAATCATCCTTCTGAAGCTCCCCATGACTCCAAGCTCATCCCTCACCTATGTCAATCTAGTGAGGTATGTGACCACATTTTCAGCCTTAGTCATTTTTATGCTCTTTAGTTTTCCCTCAAAACCATATTTAGGTTCTCTTTTGTACTCTGGTACAATTTAGTCAAGAACTCCCTATCAAAGGCATGTGTCTTCCCTGTCCACAGGGAATCAAATGATCCTTGATGGCATCAAGAATAAATCTTTAGCCTTGATACTCTTCTTATTATTATAGGCTGCAAGAATGCTTGTCGATGGAATCTCCCTGACGGGATGAGTAGTGGTATTCTCACAATGTCCCACAACTCATTTTTCTTGCAACAACAAGCAAGATCATCCTCTCCTTCCAAACACCAAAATTTGCTACACCATCAAATTAATCTTCAGCCCTCAAACCAGTGGCAGCGACCCTCTTCATTGAAAATCACAAATTCTACAAATCTACCCTGTGATGACTGTTGTCCCTACTTCGTCTGCTTCAAATTGCCGCCTCCTCTTCAGCTTCGACTCGATGCCATATTGAATTTTCAAAATCCCAACCCGGTTCCGGTCTCGAATTTTCAATAGTTAAATGCAGAGCTTCGGTTTGACCTTTGTTTCAGCATATGTTATAGCCTACTGTTTGTATATACTGGGTGGTGTGTTTCAACATATACTTCAACCTTGTGTTTCAGCATATACTCTCAACGGTGTTTCAGCATATCTCACATTTTGGTGTTTAGTATATCTTCTGACACAGTGTTTCCAGCAATACTTCTGACACAGAGTGTTTAGGCATATCTTCTGACCCTGAGTGTTTACATATAAAACTTAACAGAAAATAAATTTGAGCCTTCAAAACATGGGGATTCTGAACATGGTTTTTCAGCATTAAGTAAAATATCAACAATATATACTGAAACTCGAGAAAATATAGACACAATTTAGGTCTAACCCAGGCCTGGAAAAACCCACAAAGGGGAAAACCAGGTGAGAGAGGATTTATTATTTATGAGCTTCTTAGAAATTCTTTTACAACATATTCATCTTTAGATATTTACACAAACTTATCGGACATTCTGTAGCTTTGCTCCTCAATTTATGAACCAGAAATTTGTACAACAATACAACAATTAATGTTGTAGCCTGTATCCTGAAATTAATTTACTTAAAACTCTGCTAAGATTCAATTCTGTGCCACTCAATGTTATTGGCAACCTTGGAATGCACGTGTCAATGCTCCCAAGGAATTATTCTTTGTTGTCTCTTTTCTTCAAACTCGATGACCTCTCTACTTGCTCTCTCTTGTTCTCTCAACAAGAATGGCACAACTCCCTTGCTCTTGGCATCTCTCACAGAGTCTCTTGCTCTCAACAAGGTATTAACACGCATCAGCTTACCCAAGAATGGGGTCATGCTTGCCTTAATCAACCTCCTTGAGGAAGGTGAGGAGTTTTCTAATCTACTTGGTGAGATTAGATTAGATGGGTGGTGAGATTTGGTGTATCTTCACTCCCCCTCACTTCAATCGCAGAGTTATCTTTTTAATTTGCATCTCACAAATTAATTTGACTAAGATTACATATTGACAATTTCTCCCCCTTAGGGCCTAGGAAGAGAAACACTTGCCTTAGTACTTCATTTTTGAGGAACAAAAATTTAACCTCTAAGTTCTTGAAAAAAATTCATTTTCACCTAGTTTATTGTTTGAGAGAAAATCAATAAATACCAGCTTCATAAATTCATTGATACCAAACATACTTTATGCAAGTGTTATGGCTCTTAGTTGCACTCTACATAAGTGTTGTAGGTATCATTTTTTGAGGAAACTGGGAAAACATTTGTATCTACAAAGTTATTCTCAAAGGGAAGATTTTTTTGAGGAAACTGGGAAAACATTTGTATCTACAAAGTTATTCTCAAAGGGAAGATTGGTTATTTTGGGGATCATTATGCACTCATATCCTTTCTACTAGAGATAAGAGAAACCTTTACTTTATAGGGCTCTACCAAGTCAGTTTGTTTCTATGGAGAAGTTTCAAAACATTGTAGGCCCCTGTTGTGGAGGTTGGAACAAAAAATATTACAGTCATTCTTGTCACAGGGGTTAGGATGGAAGTTTCAAGAGAACTCATTTGATTTGTAATATTTTTAAGAATTTACATTTAGATATCATAAGCACCATACCAGCTGGATTTTTCAAGCACAAGAAATGGACTCTACCTCAGCAATTTCAATGGTATTACACGTCCATCCTCTCCTCATAAATTATTTCTAGAGAAGGTTTATTTTGTCCAATTGGTGTTGTGACAAGCATGTTGTTGTGCGTTATTCACAATATTTATATATGTTAAGTGATGATATCAATATGTGAACCTTGTATCGTTGGGATGAGGATCCTATAAGTACATAAACAGAGCATTTGTCAAAATCTCATGCTTAAAACATAGCTCAGAAAATTTGTTGTGTGGTGATCAGGATGTTCATGTGGCAGCACTGCAGAATTTTGGAATTGTTGATCAAGTGGTGAATTATATTGTTTAAATAAACCTTCATCACTTTGATGATATGAATGGGTATGAGAAGATTTTGATGGGAAGAAAAGAAGGGAAATTGTGGCAAGTAACATTTCCTGGAGATGAATTATAAATGTTCTCCTAGACATTTGTTGAGTCCACTATAGAAGAATTTATTAATTTGGTAACATGGTAAATAAAGATATGCATCAATTAACTCAAAATGACAGAGTCTATCTGAGCAAAAAATTAGCAATTAAAGAATATATTTACATTTTGTGGAAAAATAGCGTTGTACAGAACTTGTGTAACGACCTCACGTTACGCAAGTGTTGTAAGTACACAGAAGGTTAAAGGATAATGAGAAATACTCTAGGGATGATAAAACAATCATTTTAAACCTCTAGCAGTATTGCATCAACCACCTAAATGAACTTTGTTGAAGAAATCAAGCACGCTACACAAAGTCTTCAGGGTACTCTATGCAAATTCTGGAAATGATTGTTTTTGCAATCAACTTCAAGATCATGTTTCAAACAACTGGAGATTTTTTTTGAAAAACCCACAGAGGATTTTCTCAATCATGGACCCAATAAAAAAATCCTCCCTCATTTTTTACATAGGTGTCATAGTGTGGGATATTTGAATGAATCTTTACATCCCATTTTTTCCAGATTTAATTATTTCATGTTTTCATGTTTTAGTCATCATATTAGGGTGTGAATATTGAGAATATGGATAAGAATTTTCAAAAAATGGAAGAGGTTTTTCTCAATAGCGAGTTCATCTCCAAAAACCTCTATGATTTTTGTAACAACTATTTGGATTCGAAAGATATGATGTTATCTTTGACCTTTATTTTCCAGCAAAACGAATTTGCTATTTTTAGCAAAACATTTACAATTTTTTCTCTTTTGATGTAATGAGATCCAAAATCATAGGATATTAGGGGAGTTCAACTTATCTATCCTAGGAAGGTAGTTTATCTATATATTTGAGAATTTTGAATGTGCTAAGGGTTGGCATAAGCACAAAGGAAAAATATTACTTCAATATTGTACAAACTTCTGAATTTCAACGAAATACTAGTGCAAATGTCCTGAGTTTTTTCATACCAAAGATTCTTGTGGTGATGACCTGAAGTATGTGCTTACTTTCATGTATGTTCTTATAGTTTACTTTACCTTTCATATGAAACATTTCATATGTTTAAATTGGATATCAAAGGGTTTGAAATTCATCTAAATGGTGCTTTAGATTCAAGCAATTTAAACTTTGTTTTTCTTTCTTAACTTATCATAATTCATCTTTCATGGTGCTCTGATTTTTGTTATGAGTTTATTATTTCTTCCATCCTACACAACAAATTAAAAATTGAAATTTCATCACCTACCTAGCCTTTGCTTCCTTGAGAGCTCTACTTACCAGACATTGTGTTCATTTGCTTTCAAATATTGATTCCATTTCCCAAATAGATCTCTTTCTTCTCGCCAGCAAACCCCATATAATATTTTCACCTATTCAAAAATATAGCCATTGTTCCTCAATGATAATCCATTTTTATATACCAAGTGACAAGAGAGATCCCTCTCTCAACTGAAAGGATATTTTTCATTTTTTAAGTGGATTTGTGGTTACCTTTATGAGTTTCCTCCTCAGCCTAGGTAATTTACTTAGTGATAAAATTTTGGCACCATTTTCGGGGATTGAAAGTGAAATACTCCCTAGGAGAAATGAAAAATATTAGATATGTTCTCTGATGGTGAACCGAGATCAGACACAAATAAGGGTGTATATCATTCACCTGGTGACTCCATTTTCAAACGATCCAGAATTCAAAGCACAAATGGTGACTCCACTATCCAAAGAATCTGGAGTATAAAGAGTTTCTTGGTGACTCCATTGGTTCCAGAATGACAATCTTAGCTTCTAATCTAGGTACTTCATCAATCAAGACAACATGGTTTGTGGAAGATCTTGTTTCTCTTCAAGATTTTAGAGAAGTGATATGTTTTCTAATTATCAATGGTATGAAGATATTTGTTTAGATTTGTTTTATTATTTAGACTCGTGCAACATATTTAGTGAAGAAGATAAGTTTGATTGTTTAATGAAACTCATTAAGGAACTTGAGATAGAACAAGAAAATTTGTTGGTTCAAATAAAGTCTCATGATTTTCTTTGTCGGGACATTTCTTTTGAAGATATTTATGACCAACAACAAGAAGAGTTTGAATAAAAAACAGATGAAGCATTATTGATGTTGTTAGAAAAACAAGACCGTGGAGCAATAAAATAAAACAAATGCAAAAACAAAACATAGAAGATACAAAATATAATAGAGACACAGATTTATGTGGTTCACCCAGTGTGGGCTACGTCCACTAGAGAAATTGCCAGGTCCTTCCTTTATTATTATCCAGCATATGAAGGGATACAACCTACAACAAAACCCATTGTAACTTCCTCTTCTTTCTCTCACAGACTCCTATCTCATAATACAATATTTTCCATCATACATAGCTGCAATACATTTCCCTCATAAAAGAGGGTTGCCTTCTAGGGAAAAAAACCCTAGCATAATCTCTATCCTTAGATCTGCGACCTTATAATGAACAGTCCAAATTTACAATGAAATTACAATATACATTTACAAGGCAATTTTTCCTTCAGGGGCTTCACCCCTGAACCCCCGCTTGCCCCCAGCTAGGCGGATAGCCCCCTGGACCCCGCAGAGGGGGTACCCCCCCTCTGCACTCCCCCACATGGAAGAGTGTGCATACTTCTGGGGTGTAAATACTTCATGGGGTATAAACATGGTTGAAAGTAAAAGACCTCTAAATCTGGAAGATAATCAGGCTCCACAACCAACAATCTCCCACTTGGAAACTGATCTCAACAACTCCATCGTTGTTGTATATGTTGGAATCTGAACCTTCTTAGACCTAGAAAATTTCTCATCTTCATCTTCATTCTTGAAGACCAACTGAAACTGTGCAGGAACTTAGTTTCTCTCTGATTACTCCCTTTGTTAACATGTTTGCAGGATTTTGGCTAGTCTGTATATTTTCCAACTTCAAATTTTCATCTTCCAAGGCAGATCGTATGAAGTGGTACCTCAACTGTATATGCTTAGTATTTGAATGGAACGATGAGTTCTTTGCAATATGAATTGCACTTTCATTGTCACAGTACAACCTGCTATTCTTCTGCTTCTTTCCCAATCCCTCCATAAACCTTTGTAACCAAATCATCTCTTTACTAGCCTCTGTAGCAGCAACATACTCTGCCTCTGTTGTTAAAAGTGCAACAACCTTTTGCAGTTTCGAAATCCAACTTACTTTTGTTCCACCTATAGTANTGTGGTGCTCCTCCTGCTATCTTTATCACCTGCCATATATGAATCAACATATCCTTGTAGAAAAGTGTCTGAACCTCCAAAACATAATGCATGAGTAGCAGTACCTCTCAAATACCTAAGAATCCACTTTACTGCCTCCCTATGTTCTTTACCTGGATTTTTCATATACCTGCTCGCAACTCCCACTGCATGTGAAATATCTGGTCTTGTGCAAACCATTGCATACATCAAGCTACCAACTGCTAATGAATAAGGGACCCTGGACATGTATTATATCTCCTCTTGTGTCTTGGGGCACATTTCCTTAGTTAATTTGAAATAGTTGGCCAAAGGTGTACTAAATGGTTTTGCATTTTGTATTCTAAACCTCTCCAACACCTTCTCTATGTACTCACCGTGAGACCATGTCAGTTTGCGATTTTTCATGTCTCTTGTTATTCTCATACCAAGGATTTTCTTTGCAACACCCAAATCCTTCATCGCAAATGAATTGGCTAATTTCTTCTTGAGAACATTTATATCCTACATATTAGACCCTGCAACAAGCATGTCATCTACATACAAT
>SNQJ01S0091042.1:1515-26205 GCA_010110895.2 Picea sitchensis | reverse complement strand
GTATTAGTAATTTCAATTGTCCCTTGATCTCTTCAAAAAGTGTGTAGGCTTCATCCTACACTAGTTGGAGTCTCTATGTCACTTCCATAACTTTTATCTGGATGGTAGTGACCTACTGTTGAACTGTGCGTTGTTCCTGTGACCTTTTCATCTTCTCCACTATGGTAAGCAACTTCAACTATGCTTGCATGGTGGAAGCATGTTGCTTCGCCTCTTCAAGTTGTGCCTCCAATATCCTCAACTACGGGTCTTCTGCAACATGCTCATAGGTCTGCGCACTTCTGTCACTTAGTTTCTTACATTCTGCAGCTAACACCCTGATTCTTTTTATTGTGCTCCTAGCAGTTTCTTCCCTCTGATCTCTTACTTCTTCTAGAGTGCTAGGAATTGCTTGAATTTCTATCTCTGCTACTCTAGCTTGAAGTTGATGAATGGCCTCAGTGAGATTCCCCACTTGGCTCTCGGTTGTCTCTTCTTCCATTTGCACCAATCCTGTCAAAGAGTGAAGTGGTCTTGTCACTGCCTCTCTAACCACAATATGCTCTGCAAGAAGATGGTCTTTCTCTTTTTGGATTTTCTCTTTGTCCTCTTCGAATTTTGCTCGGAGGTCATCTTTCTCTTGCCGTGGAACCTGAATTTTCTCTAGGATCTCTTCATTTTCTTACTTCAAGGCCTATGTGGCCTACTCCTTTTCTTCTTGGACTCAATGAAGTCAAATATCCATTGCATATTCTAATCTACATAGTTGGGTGGGCTCATCCACCAATTCTACACTCTCTGCTGAGGATGGCGTAGTAGACACTGCACGGCTTGACTGGATGGCTTGTTGGATGTCTTTCAGTTCCTTCTCTATCCTTTCATACATTATTTCTTTCTTGGATTCATTTCTTTGTAGGATATCCTCTGAGGCATCTTCTACTACTATGATGATGAGCTGGATATCATCCACTGTGAGCACATTCTATGATTAAGGCTTAGTGGCTCAGAATTTCTTCCATGCTGAGGGTTTCTATGGAGAGCCATTCATTTTCTTGGATGTTTCAGCCTCTGTAAGGGGATCCTTCAGTGGTGTTACTTTTCCCTTATATTTCTTGTCTTCTTCCTCTTCCTCCTCTTGGTTTCCTTCATCGCCTCCTCCTCCTGCAGGTGAGTTAGGCACAGTTTCTTCCGATGCGTTGTTTTTTTTCTCACTGTCTACGTCCTTCACTTCCTCCTTTTTCCTCTTTCTCTTTGCACTGCTTGGCCCATCATACTGGGTTTGGGTCACTAAAGGGCTTCTGATGATTTCGGGTTTGGATAGCTCTATCTACTCAACTGGTACAAGGAATTTGGCTGACCATTCTTTGGTTATCTTCTCCATGTCTTCATTGGTCAATTTGTAGTAGGGCTGCAACTCCTCCTTTATTTCATCCCTATGCACAGTGATGTAAATGAAGTTTCTATCTATGCAGAACTTTTCTAGTCACTTGTATGTATGCAAGGTGTTTGGGGTCATTCAGTGGAATGAATCAATGGAATGCTTCAGTTGTAGGTAGTATGCGTGGAACACCGCATTTGATTGCCACTACTTCTCCATGTCGCTTGTATACCACAAGGTGCTGAACCTCACGGCCAATGGCTCTAATGGCTCAAATTCTGAGAATGTCACTTTGTTATTGGAATAAATCAGTGAATGAATGTGGACATAAACTGATCTCCCTAGATCCACCTAGATCTAGAAAAAAACAAAACAGGACATGATTCTTTCCCTAAGATTTAATCATTGAGTTTACTATCAAACAAGAGATGAATGAAATACCTTTGAATATCGCTTCCTTATATCTTGATTTTCCCTGCTCTACTTCAGTGCTCTTGTGATATTGGATCTGCAATGAAACACAAACTAACCAAAGTGAAATAAACAGTAGTATATTCAATGAAAACTTACACATGTGATCAAGGAGTCATGTAATAAAATGAGAATGATTTTATGGGAAAGAAACATGCCACTGTATTATATTAAGTAAAAGTGGAAGATACAACCAAACAACCTTGATGTTGCAAGGTTCCCTTTCAGTGGCCCTATTCTCCAACACACATAGTTGCTCCAAACTTGCACGAAGAGGATCCACAATAACTTGATGGATAGATGAATACCTCAAGCATCCATTGAGATAGATTACTTCACACAATTCTCAACCTATTCCTTCATAAATTCCTTACTTGATCTTGATTTCTCTTTCTTAACCTTTTCCATGAGAAACCCATTATTATATAGGAGAAGGAGAGACGGTTAAAGAGATAAAGATCCTTTTGGGAGCCTGAACACATGCTTGTAGAAACATCACCAGGTTGACCAAAATAATGTGTAACATGCTCCCTCCGACATCTCCTAAGCAACAAATGCTATGAGAATCAATAAACAACTAAAGTGAAATTCATATCCCTGTTCCTATGCTTCACGATAGTCCTTATCCAATTAATTGAAGAGGTATCTTTCCCAATTCATATGCATCCCTTCAACGCACTTCCCTGCAAGATTGACTACGAATCATGTTACTTGCGTAGGGGGGGTTCTTTCTGATGAGATTTCCCACTATCAGCTGACAAGCTAGGAACACTGCACCATCCTGAAAGGAGGCTACCTTGTAGCCTCGCTTCCCTTTCTCCACATCACTATATGCCTCCTTGATGCACTGGGTGAAGGAGAGATCTTATGTCTTTCCTGGGTAGAACTAGTGAGGGTCTGGTCCTTGCATGCTTAGTTCAATGATTAGGTGGATCAACACCAGATCCATAGTGATGCACCTATCCAACCAAAGATACCAACCATGGTAGCACGATAGAAGGAGTTTAACGCATGCATTAACCTTCTGATGTCTGCCGAAGTGAGGGATCTTCATGACGTTCAAGATCCTAGATCTCGCAATCACCTTGATCCATGGCTGGGGAACTATCTTGGGCTTCTTCCCAATCATCTTCATCAGGTAGTGATGTGGTGTGAGAATCACATAATTCTTCATATCGCCAAGGTTGAAATCTCTTATATTGAGAGCTAGGATCAGTCCCAACTGCGGTCCGACTACGTGGATCCCTTTCGAGAGGTACGTAGTGATGAGTGTGTACTCGAAATCCTATGAAATACTGTCATGACTAACTGTACCATCCAAGGGTGGGATGTAGTCGGAATAGACCGATGGGATGTAATTTGCGTTTGTCAGATCATCGCAGTCCTTGCTTCTCTTATCCATCATGGTTCAAGAGGGAACAAATCAACATCCAATCAAGGGGGATGCTTGCAATCTTCCTGTCGACGATGCCTGTACTCCTACAGACATAAATTTCTCAGCCATGAGGTCAATCAAAATTTCTTCTATAGATTTCTCTACTGCACTAAGGTTGCTCGACATGCACACTAGTAATCAAATAACTTGGGTAGGTGAATGGATACTCAAGGTAATTGAATCTATGGAGAGGTTTATATAATATAGTGTGGTATGAAATCACATCTCTGTTAGCTCAGATATCTTGGTTTTCAAAAAGTGGTCTCGGTGCAACATTTGACGGATTAAATTAGCAACATCGTAATGGATTACTCCAATGGGAAGGAATGCCTCAATCAATATGATTCCATCCATTATGGAACAGTATCAATAGTCCAATGGCGATCTTTCTGGAAATAATTGTGGTTCTATCCATTCTAGAGCATCATTCTAATGGTCGGGACACCTCCAACGGTCATATAGCTTCATCGTGGTGAAGTGCCTTTCTGCATAGTTTTGTTAATCCGACGGGGTTCAATTTTGCAAGCCTACCTTCTGCAAGGTCTTCTTTGGAACTTCCTGTAGGTTTTCTAACTTTACCTTCTTCTTACTGATCTTTCTTTCCTTCCTTCCTATGATATGAGTCTCTGGGTTCCTTTTTCCCTTCTCATTCTTATTTTCTCTTAGCGTAGAAACATAGCATTGTTGAGGGTCTTTCAAAGGGTTCGAGGGTAATACTTCTTTTCTTACTATTTCCAGTGTAGGTGCTCTTCTCTCCTGTGTGTATAGGTTCTTTAAGCCTTCCTGCATGCTTTCAACTTCAACAACTAACTCTCTTACCTTCTATTGCTTCGAATTTTCCTCTTGTTCTTGTATTAGTTACTCTATTTTCTTAGCTATGAAGTCCCTTAATTCTTTCTTTCTCTATTCTGTAGCTTTTTCCTCTACTTTCCTTTGGATATGATCTTTCTCAATACAGATCTTTCCTAACAAAATTGCAAAATGGGTATTGTCCTCAACAAACTTAATGACTTCAAATTATTCTACAGTCGATGTTCCATGACAAATCATAGGTAAATTAGTATCTCTTCAACACAGGGTTATCATCTTTCCTTTAAACAATCCTATCCTTCCCAATGAAGGAATCATGTCTAGATTTCCCAAAATTTCCCAAGTGATTTCTAGCATAATATTCACATGCGTTTCCTCATCTAAAACACATTCTATGTCGAAGTTTCCTAGTCTCATTTCTATGCACTGCTTCTCTTTTAAGATCTCTGGTAAACCGATGTCTCTATGCTCATCTAGGGTTTCTTTCAGCTGTAATAACATACTCTCTGATTCTTTCTATTTTTGTAACATATCCTTAGTTTCTTGAACTTCTTCATGTTTTTCTTGTCTCATGTTCATGTTTTCGAATTTAGCAATCATTCTATGGAAATCCAAAACCTCAAGACCAATAGCTTTACAACAAAGACAAGTAGGACCTATACTAGGGCATTCCTTAGCAGGATGTCCTAGTCTTTTGCAGTTATACCATAGTGTCAATCCTCTCTTTCTTTTAAATGATCCCCAAGCTTTCCTGTACTATGCACTGGGGTCACAACGATGGACCTGCAATATGAAAAAGTTCTTTCTAGGGTCTCGCATCCACTTGTTAGTCCAAAAATTATTTCTATGGATAGGAATAACATATCTTTCACTATCTCTATCAAATTTATTATGATCAAATCTTCTTTCTTCTATTTATGCCCTAGTTTTTAGACTAGAACAAAATCTATCAAACATACCTAAATTCATACTTACGAAGAAAAAAATTCCACTTATCCTACCTTTACAAGAGCACAAATATTTAATATCTTACCTCTTTTCTTCAGATCAGACTTCTCTTTTTAGCACAAAGATTTGTAAGTCAAGTAGAATATTGCGTACTACAACAACATATATACGCATAAATGTTTCTATTTTCTTTATTTCCCAACAATCACAGTTTCAGGTTCTTGAAACATAACTATTTGTTAGTACAGGGGAATACCCAGGGTTTAGCGCTTCAATAGTGCACCAACAAAACCCTAACTAATGACCCTTTCAGAAACACCTGCGAAGAAGATGAAGTCTCACCCAAGGTAGAGGCAGGGGGGGTTGTAGGACTCAAGTGTCTATAACCTAGCTAGGACACAGATCTGTGATTTCAACACATTAACAGAGCACTTTAACAATAGTGTGCATTAAGTTATGATTCTTATTCACATTGTAGATTAAGCCCTAGATACGGATCAACACAAGATCTAACCCTTAGAAAACAGAGAGGAGGGTCACAATCAAAGAGGAACCTTCCACATCCACTTTAGATGTCAAATTGGACTCTTTATCCAGAGTAATGGAGAGAATGACGGAGAGACTTACTATAGCTTAAATAAATCCTTCTAGGGATAACCAAGCTACTCCTCCAATTTGGAACTCGAACTTTAGAAGAAATCTGCCCCAGATCCAACAGAGAGATCTTAGCGATCAAAGAGAATAGAGGGGGCGAGATCGGTATATCAGACCACCCCTCCAGGAGAATTATGCTAATGATGGGGAGGAGGTTGTTAGGGTCCTAACCCGCACATAGGTAGAACAATATATTTAGATGTAATAAAGTTCTATATTAATAAGGCCTTTCAATAAAATAGAATAAGGTGGATGTAAGAAGACCTAATAGAAGCTTCCGCTTCTAGAAGGATCTTCCTCTAGATGCTTCTTTTTAGTATAAATAGGAGTTGATGGTATGAGAACCCTAGCTTGGAGATTATTGTAATAGAGCTTTTCTCAGCTAGAGGTTTCCCCCTCGAAGAGGCCCGTGAACATTGCTTTCATATTCAAAGTGTTATTAATGTTGTTATTCTTATATCATTTCAGTGTTATTGTGAATGTTCTAGTTATATTGATGTTATTCTCCCATTACTATCATTTTATTTTTGTTTTGCATACATTTTATATATGGTATATTACAAGTGGTATCATAGCACTTTCCTCAACAAAAAGTGGGTTAATTTTTTTTTCAGGGTAGAGATGTATTTCGGTGTCTTTAAGCCACAAAGATTTGTCATTACACGCATAAACCCATGATTGAGGGATTCATACATGTAGGAATACAAGTGGTACTTAAGTGCACATTTGTTGGCCACCCTTGTAGCCCCTATTGGTACCCCTTTGAGTGGTAGCGCATCAGAAAACACCTGTGTACGGATCAACCTAGATTACCTGAATCCCTCTTGAGATAAACTGATCGGTCTCCTAACTGCTATAGTGTCATCGAGAACAACACTCGGGAAGATACTCTCTAGTACCTAGGTAGTCGGGTAGTATGGATAAGGGTATGGTCTGTCCTCCTTAGTTAGTTCCCTGAGATATTGGACCAAGTACTATTGTTGGACCCAACACGTATATCAAATAGCTATAGCACAGGGCAAACCTTTGTCTGTAGAACCCTTGAATACCTAACCCTTGGGGACAGAAACATAAACAATTGAAACATACAAGATCTATTGTCGCACAACTGTGTTCGGGTTGCCAAGTAAATACACATTTCTTTTTGGTTAAGAATTTGGGAATTTCCTCTCTGTAGTATTCTTCAGACTAGAGTATAACTCCGTAAAAAAAACAAAAAAAAGTCTGGAAATTTTTTCACCTTTATTTCAGACCTATTCCATTGGATTCATCTCTTTTCCCTTATCACATTCATCCATATCATTTTTTCAGTAAATTTTTCTTACCCCTCCCACCCCATTTTAGTTCCCCCATCCTCATGGCCCATACTCATAGCCAAGAATTGGAAGCTCTCTTCAACACCTTGAAATCTAGTCTCATTGAGACCCAACAAGAAGTGAAACAACTCAGTGCCAATGTCACCGCCATCAATACAACCATGCCGTCCTCAATGGGCGAAATCAAACAAGACCTCACCACCTAGCTTGAATTAGTATTTTCAGCACACTACACCAAATTGCATATCCCTATAGATAATCCTTCCTCTTCCTGATCCCCACATACTGAAGGTGACCATTCCTCTCATTCCCATACCTTATAGAACCATCACTTTCAAGGTGACCTACGCCTTCCATGGGTGGATGTGACCAAATTTGATGGCTCAGACCTCACTGGTTGAGTAACCCAAATGGAACATTACTTCTCTTTATACATCATTACAACTGACTTGGCCAAACTCCAGTATGGTGTTCTCCATCTAGATCAACAACGTTGGCAATGGTGGAAATGGAGAAACAATTCTCGTCAAGGATCTATTGCTTGGACACAATTTGTGGAAGAGCTTTATGAATGCTTTGACATTGACACCATCCATTTGGGTCATTTGACAAAGATGAAACAATTAGGAACAATGGAATACTTTATAGCTTCCTTTGCGCACCTTGCTTTTAGAACAGAGGGCATGTCTGATGCCTTTTTCCGAGAATGTTTTATTAGCAGCCTCAAGGATGAAATTCGATCCCATGTCCTCATGGCTCGGCTTGAGAGTTGAGTGGAGGCTGCCAAAAGAGGTAAATAAGTACAAAAGGTTGTATCTTTTCAAAACTGCAAACCCTCCTTCATCCCTCACCCTAAACCAGTAAATCCCACTACTCCCTTTGTTCCACTAAAGATCCAAAAATTGACTCGGGCTGAAATGTCTAAACGCCAACTCAAAGGCCTTTGTTATAACTGTGATGAAAAATATTTCCTGGGCCACAAGTGTAAAGAACAAAAGATTTTTATGGCCATCTCCGAGGAGATTTCGGAAGAAAATGAAGAAACTCCCTCTATGTCTGAATCACCTAAATCCACTGACATAACCCCTCCCTCAGACCCTCCCGAAGTAGAACCATTCATTTCCCTCAATGCTCTCACTAGATTCTCCGCTTCCCAAACCCTCAAGCTAATCGGTTACATCAAGCATAAGAAGGTCATAATTCTGGTTGATAGTGTCAACACCCATAATTGTATTCATCGCCGCATTGCCCAAGAAACTCATTGATACATCCATGCCATCAATAATTTCCAAATCATTATTTCCAATGGTGGTTCCATGAAATGTGGAGGGCATTGTTAAAATGTGCATCTCCAAATTGGTGACTACCACCTGAAATCCCATATGTTTGCTATCGACATGGGAGGTTGTGACATTGTGTTGGGTGCAGACTGGATAAGGACTTTGGATCCCATTCTCATGGATTTTAAAGACTTAACCATATAATTCGATGAGGAGGGCCACCAATATAAGTTCCAAGGCATCACCGCCAGTTCACCTAAGATCATTAGTTCCCATCGCATCGAAAAACTTCTCAAAAAGGGTCATTCTGGTGCTATCACCCAACTCCATGCCATACAAGAAATAGAGACACCCTCTATACCACAAGACCTCCAAGCCATCCTTTCTAAACACAAATTGGTCTTTTCCACTCCCCAAGGCCTCCTTCCTTCCCATGGTGTTCATGATCATTCCATTCCCCTTGTACTAGGAAGCCTTCCTCCTAATATCCATTCATATCATCACCCATTTTCCCAAAAAATTGAAATTGAGAAAATGGTCCAGGAACTCTTTAATGCAGGTGTTATCCACCCTAGTAAAAGCCCCTATTCGTCTTTTGTGGTCATGGTCCTGAAGAAAGAAAGTTCTTGGAGAATGTGTCTTGAATTCTATGCCCTAAACAAACTTACCATCAAAGATAAATTCCCCATTCCTATCATTGATGACCACCTGGATGAATTGAGTGGTGCTCAATTCTTCACTAAACTAGATATTCATTCGGGATACCACCAGATACGTATGAAAGAGGCAGATATTCCCAAGACCTCCTTTAGAACTCATGAGGGCCACTATGAGTTTTTGGTCATGCCCTTTGGCTTGTGTAATGCCCCCTCCACCTTCCAAAGCCTCATGAATCATGTCTTATGTCCTTTTCTCCACCAGTTTTTCTTAGTCTTCTTTGATGATATCCTCATCTATAGAAAAACCTAGACAAACCATCTTTCTCATGTGGATCGAGTTCTCCATCTACTCTCTCAGCACCAATATTTCCTAAAATAGTCTAAATGTGATTTTGGCACCTCAGAAGTAGAATACTTGGGTCATTTGGTTGGTAAATATGGCGTCAGGGTGGATCCTAAAAAGATTGAAGCTATGTAAGACTAGCCTCACCCAAAGACTCTTAAGAGCTTGCGTGGATTTCTAGGCTCAACAGGGTATTATTGCAATTTTATTAAGAATTATGGGAAGATTGCATCACCTCTCACTGCCCTCCTCAAAAGGAACTCTTTCACTTGGACTCCAACCGCTTCTCAATATTTTCAAACCTTGAAGATGGCCATGTGCACCACTCCAGTCCTCGCCCTTCCCGATTTCACAAAGACCTTTGTGTTGGAATTTGATGCCTCAGGGAAAGGAATTTATGTTGTCCTTATGCAAGAGGGTCCACCTTTGGCCTTTACCAGCAAGAAACTATCTGAAAGAAATCTAGGCAAATCCATCTATGAAAAGGAAATGTTGGCTATTCTGCATGTCGTGGATCTGTGGAATCCTTATCTATTGGGGAAATGGTTCCAAATTAAGACAGACCATCAAAGCCTCAAGTATTTTCTGGAACAATGCATTTCCTCCCTAGAACAACAAAAATGGGTGACTAAACTCTTTGGATATGATTATGAGATCATTTATAAGAAAGTCAAAGACAATGTGGTTACGGATGCACTTTCCCAAAAATATGAAGATGAAGGATCCCATTTTTCTCTTTCATTCATTGTACTATATTGGCTCCAAGTCGTTCGCTAGGAATGGCTACAAGATCCCAAAAGTTTGTAGTTGATCCAGCAATTGCAGTCCAATGCTCCAGCTTCCCAGGGTACTCTTGGCTCCATGAGGAACTTCAATACAAAGGCTATTTGTATTTAAGTAAACAATCAAAGCTTAAATCCATGGTACTTTCTGAGCTTCATGCTACACCCACAACAGGGCACTCTGGGTTCACCAAAACCTATGAAAGGGTCAAACATTTTGTTAGAACCCTATATAATAGGGGAATCAGTTTCTTGAATAATATCTATCTATTTCAGGCATTATGCTTTTTCTCACGACGCATAAGTGAAGTGACAGAAAGCGCTCGACACTGACCAAGCATAAGATGAGTTGTCGCGCACAAGATTTCAAGCGAGTTTCAGTGTTTTTTTTATCAAAGAGGTTGTGAATTGATTTGAAATGGCAAAGTTTAATTCTTGTGGGAAAATACAAATTTGGTTTGTTCACCAAAATTTGGTCCCTTTTAGCAAAATTGGTCCCTCAGCCTTTATGCAGAGTTTTTGTCTCGTTTTTCCAAAATATAAATTCTTGAAGAATTATTTTCCAAAAAGTTATATTGGTCGAGGGCCAATCTCCAAGCACTCAACACCGAGAGTTAAACCATTTCACAAACCAACAACAAACACACAAGCCAATGCCAACACCAAACTCCAAAGAGAGCCTCAGGCTCACTTCATCGGAATGATTTGTACCTTTTGGCATATATCAATACTCAGTTGATTTTTCTTCTCATGAATGTCATCAGTAGTGGGAAGTCAAGAAATCATCTCAACAACTTTCTCCATTATCAATCAATGCTCAGCACTGAGTTGCTTTCCTCAAGTGAAGATTGTTCACACCTCCAATCAAATATATGGGCAAATATACATTCCAGAAGTAAACTGGATTCTCATGTGTCTATGCCTTGCAGTTACCATTGGTTTTCGAGTTACGAATATGATTGGCCATGCCTATGCATTAGCTGTTATTACTGTGATGTTTGTTATGACTTGCTTGATGTCTTTTGTGATCATCATTTTATGGCAGAAGAATATTCTTGTAGCTTTTTCCTTTTTGGTAATTTTTGGATCTATTGAACTCCTGTATATCTCAACATGTTTGATCAAAGTTCTTGAAGGGGGATGGGTTCCTTTGGTACTCTCCTTAATATTTATGGAAATCATGTATGTTTGGCATTATGGAACGTCAAAGAAGTATGAATTTTATTCCCAGAACAAGGTGTCAATGAAAAGGATATTAAGTTTAGGGCTGAGTCTTGGGATGGTGCGTGTACCTGGAATTGGGATTATTTACAATGATATAGTAACAGGAGTGCCTGCCATATTTGGTCATTTTGTTACAAATTTACCATCCTTTCACAGGGTTCTTGTGTCTGTCTGCATCAAAACAATTCAAGTTTTGTATGTCCCATCCGAAGAACGTTACCTGATAGGTAGAATAGGTCCGAAGGAATACCGGATGTTCAAGTGCATAGTGAGGTATGGTTACAAGGATGTTCATCAAGAGAACTATGACTTCGAGAATCAGTCAGTTCAAAAGATTAGAGAATTTATACAGAAGGACAATATGGTGGTATTCAGTACATCAACCGATTCTGCAATGAAGATAGTTATTTCAGATCAGGAGGAGAACGAACTATCCCCAGTGCACAATTTTCATGTTAGATCATCTGAAGTAGATGATTTTACACCGAGGAAAAAGGAAGTCAGGTTTGAGCTACTCAAGAGCCCTAATTTAGATCCACGAGTGAGAGAAGAGCTTATAGAGCTTGTTGAAGCCAAGAAAGCAGGTGTTGCATACATGTTAGGACACTCACATGTGAAAGCCAAAAATTCATCCTCCATATTGAAGAATTTTTCCATTGATATTGCTTACACTTTTCTCCGTAAGAACTGTAGAGGTCCTGATGTTGCTTTCAGCATTCCCCACGTTTCTCCCATCGAAGTGGGGATGATCTACTATGTTTGAGCAAAAGAAAATCCTGACAAAGAAACTTAACAGTTCAAGAAATTCAAGTGATGCTCTCAAGTTTAAGTTACACTGACTTGCATCTCCTTTACCCCATGATGTGAAACTTGAATATGTTGAAGAATTTTTCAACCAACATGGAAATGTTAATAGTGTGCATCAGCCCCGTCATGTTGCAGCTGTCAAGTCCCTCTGTGGTTCTGCTCTTATTGAATTTCTCCTTAGAGGAAGAGGCCAATGCTGTTTCTAAATTGAATTTGGTCTATGATGGTGCAGATTTGGAGATGAAGCCAAAGAAGGATTTTGATGTTGAAAGGAGAGATTTGCTAGAAGAAATTAACAATGGTTGTTGTCCTACTGGGCATAAACATGATAAAAATGTTCCCACAGGAAACCGGTGGCATAATGATAGTTGGGGAGATTTAGTTTTGGAGGATAACAACTATCCAAAGGGTTTAATTATTTCTTTTACTTTAAAGAATCCATCTGAAGAAGCATCAAGTGAGGGAAACGAATCAAAAGAGTCTGCTGAGGTAACCCGCCAGTCAAATTCAGGAAATGCACTGGATGGGCATAAATATGAAGAGGCAACAAACAAGAAGAGTTCCTATGAGGAATCAAGCCCGAGTTTTTTGTTGTGTGCTGTTAAGACTCCATCTGTCACCTCTATCTTACCAGAAGCCCAAATTGTCACTATTTCTATGCCATTTAAACCCGCCTCAGATCTGTTTTTCCTCCTAATTAGGTGTGGGTTGTCTCCCCTAGTCCGAAGATGTGTCAAAGTGCAGGAATAGGAGCAGATCGAGGGACATTTAGGAGAAAATGGAATTGTGGAGGGATTTAACTCCAACACCCGAGGTGGCATAAGATCGATGTGTGGAAGACTTAATTTAATCCCAAATTTCTAGCAAGCAGTTTCAACAGATGATAATCAGTTCCTATTTTCAAGGAAGCATGAGTCAAATAAATTTCGGATTTCAAGCAAGATTGATCAGCAAACTCAGCAATTCAAGACACCTATTCCAACCACTCTATCTCAGTCGCTTTTTATACGATTTGATTTTATTTTATTTCCAAAAAACTAGAAAAATATGTATATTGTTTAAACAGAGACTTGGTAATGGGAGACCATCTGCTACAGGTGTCAATCATTGTAACTGCTTTTCTATTTTTAGAAAGTAGAGTTAAAATCTGAATCTTTTGAAGACTAAGAGATTTTTTATTATTTAGGCAGATGTAAAAAACAAACAGGGGGTTCGACTGGGCTGAGTAGGAGAGGGTTCGACCTGTGGAGTGTTTTTCCATTTGGCTGGACCTGTGAGGTGTTTTATTTTGTTGGACAGTGGGCTTTGTTTGGCCAGAGAACTTTTCATGTAATCTTTAGATGAATAATCAGTAATAGACATGCTATTCACAGGATTCCTGTGTGGAGATGTTGGTGGCGTTTCCCTTCTTTGTTAAGTTTTTCCTGTTATGATTTTTCTTGTTTTCAATTTCTTATTATCAAAAGAAGAGTAACAGAGAAGAATTTATTGTGAAATACTCTGCCTCTGATCTTGTGATAACCTTTATGTTTCTCCTCTAAAAATCTAGTTTATGAATTCTTAACTGCTCTTTTGCTCGCTTTTTCATCCCCTAGTTCTTCCTCAAATCGATACCATTCAAACTTAATTCGATCCAAGACTTCCACTACCTTTCCCTGTGTAAGATTTTTGTCTAGATCTGAGAATGAATCTGATATTTAAGTGCAGACCCCATTTGCCCAATGGCCCTCCTTGTTGTCCCAAAACAACCATTTAAAAACCCCAACCCCATACTTTCATTACTTTCATATCTAGCCTAAAATCCATCCCATACAAACCAAGTTAAATTGAAAAGAGAGATCCCTCTCTGAGTCTTGGAGGGATAGATCCAAGACTCCAAGCGGTCTGAGGTTACCTCTGTGATTGCCTCCGCAGCCTTAGGTAAATTATAGAGCGCTAACACGTTCATTTTTCTAGGATGGTATGAAACATGAAATTCTTAATTTTGTATCTGAATGTGGCGTGTGTCAACGCAACAAGGGAGAAACAGTCAAATCATCGGGCACACTACAACCACTCCCAATTCCACCTCTATTTGGAAGGATATCTCTATGGATTTTATTACCAGCTTACCCAAATTGGGAAATAAATCCGTCATCATGGTGGTTGTTGATCGCCTTTCCAAGTATGCTCATTTATATACCCTTAAAGACCCATTTACAACATCCATGGTGGCTCAAATATTCATGGATCAAGTCTTAAAGCTTCATGTCTATTGTTTATGATCGTGACCCAACTTTCACAAGCAATTTTTGGCAAGAACTGTTCAAGATACAAGGTACATAATTGCATCTCAGCACAACTTATCATCCCCAAACTGATGGCCAAACAGACGTTGACACAACAAGTGTTTGGAAACATATTTGAGGTGTTTTGCCTGAAAAATCAAAATCAGTGAGCTCAATGGTTACCCCTAGTTGAATGGTGGTACAACACTTCATACCATACAACTACACGCATGACTCCTTTTGAAGCGATATATGGATAGAATCCACCTTCATTTCTCTCATACTTACCAGGTGCCTCGAAGGTCAAGCCGATTGACCTAACACTTACATCTCAAGAGGCCATTCTCCGTACCCTCAAATAGAATTTGGTCATGGCACAAAATTTCATGAAGCAACAAGCAGATCAAGGTCACTCTGAACATTAATTTGCAGAAGGGGATCAGGTGTTTCTTCAACTGCAACCTTACAAGAAAACTTCCCTCAAGGCTGAGCATTGTCAGAATCTAGCACCCAAATTTTATGGTCCTTATACTATGCTCAAGTGTGTGGGACAAGTCACATATCAGTTAGCTTTTCCTAGCCATTCGAAGCTACATCTTATTTTTCATGTTTCATGCTTAGAGAAAGTGATTCGAGCTAAGTGCCAAATTCAAACCAACCTTCCAGAGTTAGCTGAAGAAGGATCCATTTGGATACAAAAAGAAGCAGTTTTGGACCAGTTTGAGCATCACCTATGTCAAGGAACCATCAAGGAAGTGCTAGTCCAGTGGAAAGATACAACTCTAGTAAACGCCACTTGGGAACCAGCTACCATTCTGCAACAATTTCCTCATCTCAAGCCTTGAGGATAAGGTTGTTTTTAAGGGGGTGGACATGTTAGGGTCCTAACCTGCACATAGGTAGAACAATATATTTAGATGTAATAAAGGTTAATATTAATAAGGTATTTCTCTAAAATAGAATAAGGCGGATGTAAGAAGACCTAATAGAAGCTTCCGCTTCTAGAAGGATCTTCCTCTAGATGTTTATTTTTAGTATCGAGGGTATGAGAACCCTAGATTGGAGATTATTGTAATAGAGTTCTGCTCAACTGGAGGTTTCCCCCTCGAAGAGGCCCATGAACATTGCTTTCAGATTCAAAGTGCTATTTCTATTGTTATTCTTATATCATTTCAGTGTTATTGTGGTGAAAGTTCTGGTTATATTGTTGTTATTCTACCATTACTAACATTTTATTTCTATTCTGCATACATTTTATATCTGGTATATTATAGAGGTACTCAAGGAATTCGATTATACTCATATAAAACTCATGGGAATTCATGATGGCGAATCCATTTTCCTCACCTAGGAAGTGCCCGATATTTTCCTTCTTTCACAAACAAAGGTAAATGAGGAAGAAAATGAAACAGAACAGGAGGCTTTTGAGAATTCTATTATGGAGGTACACAGGCAGTATAACCTGAGGAGCAAGAGAGGAAATGACAACCCTCCAAAAAATACTAATGAAACAAAGAAGGGTAATCAAATGGAGAAAATAGTTGAAATCAAGAAGACCTCAGAAAACCCTCCCAAGAAGATCGTTGAGAGAAATAATGTTGAGTTTTCTACACCAAAATCTCTAGAGATTCTACAAAGAGAAAATCAGACTGAAGTTTCATCAATCATTCAAACAAGCCAACCAAGGGCATCTAGCTATAGAGTTCCAACAAATAAACCAGAAGTACAAACCTTAAGCAAAGTTTCCACTGCATTCAACCTTGAAGGGGAACTAGCTAAATTAAAAATTTCCATTCCCCTCTCCGAGCTAATGAACAAGAATGCTTATAGATCGTAGGTGATTAAATATTTAAGCATCTAACTTGATATAGGTACTAAGGCTTTGAATGTTGGATCTAAAAATCATTCAGACACAGTAAATCTTGCTGATGACCAACCAAATCTCCTATTTGGTCCTAAAGTAGATGGTCAGACTGTTAATGAGACCGTTGCACCTTTTTACATCAGCCTAAATATCCATGACTTGATATTTCACAATGCTATGTTAGATTCAGGTGCCTCTCATAACCTGATTCCCAAGGAAGTGATGGAAAAGTTGGGACTCGAAGTCACCAGACCCTACAAGGATTTGCATTCTTTTGATTCTAGCAAGGTTAAATGTATAGGCCTAATTAAAGACTTATGCATCAAACTAGCCCAAATTCCGGCAAAGAGTATGGTAATGGATATAGTAGTTGTGGACATTCCCTCAAAGTATGGTATGTTACTATCAAGGTCATGGGTAGATAATCTGAAAGGAACTTTGTAGCTAGACGTTTCTTATGCCACTGTTTCAGTCTTTAGACAAGAAAGAAGATTGTATAGGAAAACTTTGATGAAATACATGGTGAGTAGTCAAGAAAAAACTCATAATTACCCACTGTACTTGACACACTTCAACTTGTCTTCTTTCATCTTATACAATGATGGTGACCTGGAAGGACAAATTGCCCAGCTGGAAAGTGACACAATTGATCCAAAGGAAAATAAAGAAATCATTGAGGCAAGAGAGGTAGAAACTGTGGAAAGTGAGGAACTGCTAGCAGATTTTTAGAGCATGGACTTCGATGGTGCAGTGAGCAAAGAGGGAGGTGGAGCTAGAGTTTGGTTACATAATCATAGATGAAGATATTCAGAGAGCCATTCCTACATACTAAATTTCCAATGCATTAACAACATAGTCAAGTACGAAGCTTTGATGCTCGACCTAAAACTATTGAAGAAAGTTGCTACCAAGCAGATAATGGTAAGGGGTGATTTTGAGTTGATTATCAAGCAAATCAAAGGTGAGTATGCAGCAAAACATCCCAGACTTAGAGCCTATAGGAATGTTGTTTTGGATTGTCTTGAATGCTTTACTGAGATGGACTTGCAGGTAATTCCTAGGGGAGAAAATATACTCACAGATGAGCTGGCTACATCAATAGCTACCTGTAAAATCCCTTTTCGTCCAACTCGCAAGTGCACAGTGGAGGTGAAGTGTAGATCAATCATTCCTGACAACATCAGATATTGGCAGGTATTTGGAAATGATGATCAGATCGAACATTTTCTACAATGTAAGAATGATTTCGAATGTACAAACATAGATTTAGAAAATGATGATGAATTTGTAAATAAATCTATTTTTGAGAATGGTAGTGTAAATAAAATAGATGTTGAAGAATTTAAAAAAAATGAGGTAGATTCTGATATTCTGCAGTTGAAAAATAATGTGTTACCTAGAGGTTTAGTTCTATTGGAAGACTTGTTTGATTTTAACGATTTATCCAAAAAACCAAAAATTGAAGCTAGTGGTAAAGAGGTTGAAGAGTGCAACATAGGAACAAAAGAAAACCCCAAAATGATAAAACTGTCTAAATCTATGCCACTGGAGAAAAAAAGAAAATACATTGAACTTTTTAAGAAATATATAGATGTTTTTGCCTGGGGCTATGAGGACTTAAAATACATTGACACAAGTATCATACAACATCAGATTCCCATAAAAGAACAACACAAACCTTTTAGGTAGAAACTTAGGAGAATCAATCCCAAGTTTCTTCTTGTGATAGAGAAAGAAATAAAACAGATGTATGATGCAAAAATTATAGTTCCCTTGAGATTTTCCAAATGGGTTTCCAAACTAGTTCCTACGGAAGAAAACGATTGAGGATAATGGGTTTCTAACATAGTTCCTACCAGGAAGAAAACCGGTGAGATCAAACTTTGCATAGATTTCAGAAACCTGAACAAAGTCTCTCTTAAAGACAATTACCCATTGCCCAAAATGGACCATATTTTGCAAAAGGTAGTTGGGTCTAGTAGGATTTCTTTATTAGATGGTTTCTTGAGTTACAACCAATTCTTGGTTCAACCAGAATATCAAGAGAAGGCAACATTCACCACACCCTGGGGAACCTTCATATATGTGAAGATGCCTTTTGTCTTGATGAATGTTGGTGCCACTTTCCAAAGGGTAATGGATATTGTTTTTGTGGATGAACTAGGAAGATTTATAGTCATATATCTGGATGATGTGACTGTATACTCCAAGTATTACGAAGAACATTTGCAGCATCTCAGACACGTGTTTGAGAAATGTAGAAAATTTGGGATTTCATTGAATCCAAAGAAGTCTTTGTTCATATTAGAGAAAGGCAAGTTACCGGGACACATAATCTCCAAGGATGGAATCAAAATTGATCCCAGTAGGATAGAATCCATTCAGAAGGTGGAACACCCTAGGAACTTAAAATAACTACAATCATTCATAGGCAAAATAAATTTCCTTAGAAGGTTAATACCCAACTTGGTCAAACTTCTTATGAACATCACTAACATGTTGAAAAAGGACCCAAAAATCAAATGGAACACTGAAGCCAAGCAGTCTTTTGAACAGGTAAAGCATTCACTTACCTGTTCAAAATAATGTCATCAAAATTTTCAAAATAAAGCAGGTCAGATAGCAGAAGAAGCTCTAGAGGAATTTTTTCAAGACAACAAGAAACAAGATTCTTGGCAACTCACAAGGAGGGTACCATCCCTGTGTGGAGCCACTGTTATAACCGTATAATTTATAGAATCAATTGTTGATTGTAATTTTTTTCCTTTAGTGTTTTTGACTTGCAAATATGGCTTCATTCTAGAAAAAGGAAAAGAAAAGAAAAAAATAAATAAAAAGAGGGAATAAAATAAAATGGATAAAGCCCCATGAAATGATAATGACTTGATCCATACAGTTTAAACATGGCCAAGTCATTTAAATTCAAGTATTTAGGACTAGTGAATAAGCTTGGCTAAACTGTCTAATATTAGCCAAGTAATTAGTTTATCTAGTGAATAAATTTGACCAAACAATCTAATCTTGGTCAAATAGCCCCAAGGTAGATTATTTTCTTAGCCCAACATTCTAAGTTGGGCTAAAATTTCAAATGAGTAGGTTAGGACATATGTTAGTTAGTTTCTCTTCAATAAAATATGTAAGATGATTGATGAAAAATGCATGATCTTGATGGTGAAATATTTTTCTAACCCCATGGTGACAAAAGCAAGGGAAGCAGTGCACAAAACCCATAAAAAGGTCATTAAGCCCAAGTTTTTCCTCATATATTAAAATTGCACCCCAAAGATTAAAGATCAGGCCTAGACCTACGACTAAGCTTTTGGCACCCAGATCTATGGCTCTGATGAGTTTTCGGACCCCCCTGACCGTTCTACCTTTAATGTCGAGGGGGGGTATGAAAAAGTGATTAAAGTGTGCGCTCAGATCTATGTTTATCCCACCAATGCACAAATGGACGGTCCACAAGATATTCCAGACCCTCCCCAATCATTCTACTTTTAACGGTGGGGGGGGGGGTCTAACATGATGGTTAAAGAATGTGTTTGGAACAACGAATGATCTATATTTGTTCAGATCCATGGTCAGTAAGAGATCCCATACCCCCCCAACCTTTCTACCTTTAACAATGGGGGGTTCAGAATGAAGTAGTGTCCAGGCGGGCCCCATCCCTACGTGGTATCATCTCATTGCAGCTTACCTCCCCACTCCAAACATTTACCGCATACCATTTTTCCAACTTGCCACCATCATCCAAAGATGTCACACCCCAAAACCACCCCTTGCAAGTCCCATTTCGTGGTCCCGTAAGTATATCCCCTCCATTTAACCATTACAGGTCATATCTTTTTCGTTCATTTCCCAATCACCATTCTGCACATCAACCGAGTACACACATCATATGTACTTCACCTTGCCTCCTCACACTCTAAAGGACCCACTGGCCATTTATTACTGGCCACAAACCCGTTTTTCACCTGACCTTTCCTTTTTTTGCCCAACGGATACTCGTTCACTAAATTCCAACCCCGTTTCAATTTTTTGCATTCCACTCACACTCCCTGCATATCAGAGACTCATTTTCCTTCACCTTTGCAACATCTCGTCCAACCATAGTTTTCACCTACTAACACGTGTTCAGTGTGCAGGTACCAGTGGAAATCAATGGCGACCAAAAGTAAAAATTCAAATGTGGAGGAAAATCCTTTTCTCCCACCTCCTATCGATCTCAACCGGATCCCATTAGAAGACAAAGACTATTTAATCTCAGAAACCAAGTTCAAATTCGATTTTTCCGAGCTACAGTTGTGGTTTAAAGACACCTTGATTGATCAGAGTGATAAAATTGGGCTCTGGGAGTCAAGTTTCCCTCTGTATCGTTTTCCCCAAGTCCATCATTTTTACAAATTCACCCTCAAATTCCAAGCACACTACCCCCCTGTTTAGAGAGCCATAGTATATTCATTTGGAGAAACCTTTTTCCTTATTACACCCAAGGCCATTGATCAAATTATGCAACTTCCTAGAGATGAACCCCGTTCTCCCCTCACCATTGAAATTATGAAAGAAATATATCAGAACCTATCTTTTCCCCAAAGAGCACAAATATTTTAGCTTTTCCTCCCACAAGATGCCTTATTTCCTAAGAAGAATCCTCCTTATCATTCCTCCATATTTTCCAAAAATGGAAACCATATTATCTCAACACTATGTTGTTTTCTTGGTTACTTCTCAGATGAATGGGTGGATGAACCTATCCTAGGTTTCCTGTCCATTTTCTCTGTTGAAGAGAAAGTTTCCACCCAATTTGATTACAATGGTTTTTTGGTCGAAAATTTGCACGAGCAACTGGAAAATTTCCCTACATAAGGCATGTTACAATATTCTTCAATACTTGCCTACATGTTTATGTTCTATCAAGTAGATAATTTTTCCTTTCTCATGCAAAAAAATGGACAAGGATGGAAAACCGCAAGCAGTAACTTTATGGATGTCGTTGCTCAAAAGAAACTCCACTGAGTTCAGTTTCAAACAGTTCATCGAATTGTTTTATCACCCAGTGGTAAGCATGCCCAGTGGAATACAAGAACCAAGGATAAATGAGGAGATCCTAAGAGTTATTCACCTTTTAGATCTCCCAAAGACCATGGAATGGTTCCTATATCAGAATCACATAGAGATCAGAGTGTATGGGTGTGAACTAGCTCCATACAAATTGCCCAAGTATGTGCCTATTTGAATATTTTCACTGGAGTATATTCGTCAGATAATAAACTCAAATGATATTCAGGAAATGAAATTCAACACCAGTTTCATTTGGTGTTATGATCCAAGTGGGATCATTGCAGAGATGAGATCCAAAAACAAAAGTTCACCTTATGCTCACACCCTCAAACCAAAAATTGAAAAGTATGTGAACCAGACAGAGTGGGAGGCAAATATATTGGTAGCTACTAAAAAACAAGAATCTCCTTTAGTCTCTATTTTACAGACCACCACTCCACAGGTACCAAAGGAAAAAAGGCCAGTAAAGGATGCCTCCTCTTCAGTCATTGAGGTATCAGCAAAATATTTTCAGATATACAACAAAAGACCCAAAATCACTCATGCTACTGACATGTTTGGTGAGGAAGAGCCCTACTTTGCCAAAGTGATTGAGGGAAAACATCAGGTGGTCTCCACTTCTTCTTCAAAGAAGTAGGCAGATATAGTTGTGACCACCCAAACTCAAAAATTATCTATACCTCTAAACATTTTCGAAAAATATGACATGATTAAAAAGAAGAACCAGATGTTGACCAACAACAACTACGCTTAGTTCTGGAAGAAAACCTCCACAACACAACACAGACTATTTTAAGCTTTTGACACAGAGAAAGGAAGAATGCATCTGGAATTTATGCAAGCACAGGTGCCTCAACCCAAAGAGATCACTGACTACAAAAGGTCAACTATTGTTTTTGACACCAAACAAGTCCATCCAACTGATCAGATGGATTTTCACAGACAGACTGGAGAAATATTTTTCTCCACATTGACACATGCTTCCTCTATGGAAGAAAAGTTATAGGTATCTCTAAACAATGTTTAGACCCAATTGAAGTTGGAAATGATATCCTCTTTTGCAAAGGATAACAAAATAAAATCCTTAGAGGAGTTGGTTTTCAAGATTGGGTATGATCCCTCGAATGTAAAAGCAGCAGAGGAGATGTTAAAGAAAAAGAATGATGACATTGCATCTCTAAGAAACTAGTTGAAATTTCCACCAATAGAGGATTCACAAGATAAATAAATAGCTAAGACAGAAGACGAGAAAGAGGAATTACTGAAGCTAATCATGCAACAGAATGCATAGATAAAGGAAATGGAGGCAGAATTGGAAAGGTTATTGAAAGAGAAGGAATAATCAACCTCGATGGAAGTCATTCCATTGAGTGTAGTTCTCCTTACAAAAATCCATACAACAGCTGTGCCAACAACCACTATAGCAGAAATTCCATTAGCAACTCCATTGACAACACTGGAAAAAACTGTGGAGCTGGAAAAATCCATGGAGGAGATGACTCTGTAAGGGACATAGATAAATAGGCTGAAAATGGAGGTTGAAAGTCTCCAGGAACCCAAGTCTTCCTTCCAAACAAGATACAACATTGAGAGACAAGTATCAGAGAAGCTCAAGTAGGAAGTGTTAGCACTCTGTAATTTGCCCAAGGTTATGGAGGTAGTCACAGAGGCAACATTAAAACTTCTTCGATTCAAGGATCTAGCCCTCCAAGACTCAGAGAGGGATCTCTTTATCAAATTTAGATTTGTTTGAAATAGGATATTAGGCTAGTTATGCAGAACAAGGTTTTTTTTTTATTTGAGGTTTTTGGCTAAATGATTGCTTTAGAATCCCATTGGGCTATGGGGTCTATGTCAAAACTTAAGGTTAGATAAACACATTTTGAAGGGCTTCTTCACAGGGTGAGATAGCCAAGATACTGGATCGATTAAGATAAAATGTGATGGAAAGATAGAACAGGTGAGAGGTTCATTTAAGTAAAGAAGCATTCAATAATTTCTTTAACTCAAAATCAGAAGAATAACATGCATACTGATAAAAGGATAGATACAGAGTAACCGAGGTAAATTTTTTTCTTTAACTTCATTTTAATAGTTGGAATTAGAAAACAAGGTGATAACAGATTAAGAAAACATTAACATAGAAAGAAAAACATCACCAATGTCCAGACACAAGAATCCTGTGCCTCAATTCCTTTGTATTACTGGTGGATCTAAAAAATTACAGAGAACAACCTTTCTGGGTGAAATGATCAACAACTCCTTTTACATTAAAATCATTTGAATAAATAGGAGATATTCCCCAACAAGTTGTGTAAGTCGGATTTAACCACCTAGGCCAAAAATAGCCACAAATCCCCAAAAATATGGAACTGTCCGCCATGAAAGACGGGCTGCATTTCTGCGAAAAAGAGGTCCACTCAGACATTTGTTTCTCTTTAATTATGACACATGGGAAAAAAATGAAGGATTTTATTGTATATGGGAATGTTATGGACAAAAACCTCCTCCGGTTTCGCCAAATTTACCTCCAACTCACCGAAACACCTCCCGCAAAATCAGGACTGCAACAGGAAAATGAAAAACAAAAAAAATGGGCATTGAAGATGGCTTCGATTCTCGCTGATCATAGAACCTATGAAAACACTGATGTTATTGGATAAATCCATAAGTGCGGACACAAACTGATCTCCCTAGATCCACCTGGATCTAGAACAAAGCAAGACAGAATAATACTCTTTCCTTAGATTTTAACTATTGAATGTACTAGGAGGCAAGAACAAAGAACATACCTTATAATTTCTTCCTATGGTCTTTGTTGCTCCCGCTTTGCTCCAGTGCTCTCGTATAGTCAAGACCAAAACAATAAAAACCAACCGAAGTGAATAAAGCACAATCTATTCAATAGTCAATCTATGTATATGATCAAGGAGTTATTCAACAGTCATTCTCACACCCTGCCTATATAGAAACCTGCGAACTTCCCTTTTTATAAGTTTTTTACAAAGGAAAATGCAACTTCTTTTCTCAGGAAAAGTTCTTCGTCCTTCTCTCTTTAGGAAATCAGGCCACTGACCCCTCTAAAGGAAATAGATAGGTTTACATCATTAACAATCATAGGGATGACAAAAATAATGTGTAACAGAGATCCCCCCANGTCGGAAACCTACCAACAAACAAGGAAATACATTACAATAATATATCATCACTGAGATAGGCATTCCCATACTCAGAATACAAATGACTCAAAGAAGAAATTTCGACATGTGAAGATCCATGTCAAGTAAGACAGGTCATGGCCACGAAACATACACTGTGGATCCATGCTGATATGACTCAAATCTGAACATAGCCACCAAAAATACACTATGGATCTATGTGTTAAAGACTCAAATTTGAACATAGCCACCAG
>SNQJ01S0091041.1:0-32821 GCA_010110895.2 Picea sitchensis | reverse complement strand
TGTCTCTGTATATGTAAATGCACTTACCCCATCCACAGAGGAGGGATACCCATCGTAAGGCCTTGAAGGTTTCTTTCAACCTCCCGGAGACCTATCATTGGTGCCCCCAGAACCACTGCAACCTGAGCGTCCCCTTGATGTCCCGGTACTGGTATCTCAGTTGGACACACTGCTCCCTTGTCTGCATGTTGAAAACGATACATCCGTTAGAAACTCTTCTACGTACCCAAAAAAATACACATATGCTAAAAAACATAAAAACACTTCACAAGGTGTGATTTGGCCTCTCACCTGACGCATCCCAATCTTCTCCCGCTGGTAGATTTAGATCCATACTCCCGTGAAAGTCCACCTCGTCATAAGGAAAGTCTTCTATCCAAAGATATTGGTGTCTCATCCAAGTGAAGAAGTCACCAGTGAAATGAAACTCCGACTCTGCCACTAGTCTCAGAGACAGACTAGTCCATCGTTCCATCCGTGGTTCTCCCACTGGTCGTACCGCCAATGAAATCTGAGGTTGCATATGAGGGATTCTCTCTAAGAAGAACAAGACCAAGAAATAACCATATCCAAACTGCTTCTGCCCCATCCTGCATCTCGAAATCTGTTCCTTCACGTTCCGAAGAAACCCTACACTCCAGTTAAATAGTGTTGGCTCTAAACATTGTACGTCGTAAGCTACCTATGATCATGACACCAGATGGGCGCTGGTGCTTCCTATCACACTCGTAATGGCGAACACAATAGACCGAAGGGGTATTTCTCTGATATCCTTGATTGGGATTCTACCTCCTGCCAGTTTTGCTCCCAGGACACAATGACATGCCAGGTACACATCCACGGTGTCAGGAAGCCCCCTTTGTCTTGAAAAAGCTATAGGAGCCCCTCTTTTTGAGAGACCAGTCAAGAAATACACATCTTCCAACTCGATGGTTAGAATCTACGTGCCGATTCAAAATCCTTGCTCTGCGACATCCCACAAAGAAACTATGTGCTCAAGCAGAAGGACCTCTTTCTTCATCTTTTTGCAACTTGAAGAATTTAAGGAGGTCACAATCCCTCAATGCGGCTCGTGTGCGAGGACTCCGTAAAGCAGCCAAATCATCGAGATCATTCTCCCATTCTTTCCATTCAATCATGATCGATTGCCGAAATCACCTGCAAACACAAAAAGAAACAAAAAATTCATTATTCACATTTTCAACATTTTTTTCTAAAAGTAATTAAAAACTTGAAATCCATCCTCCACATCGTTTAAAAAGAACCATACCCCCTTTTATTACTCAATATCACCCCGCGGCCCTATAGCTTGCAATAAAACATTTTAATTTAAAAAATGAATTTTGGCCACAATTCAAAGGCTGTGTGGGTGTTTTTGGTTTTTTTATGGTGTCTCTAAGCAAAACGACCAGTCCACCCAAACACCAAGGCGTGGGCATTCCTGCTACGACCCCTAGAAGGCATTTTGCAAAACAGGTGGTTCTTTTTGTTGTTTTGAATAAAGGCTGATTTGGTCTTATTTTGAACGACCTAGTGCTTCGGTTTTCTATCCAAATATTGTTGCTAAAACAAATTTTGAAGCATACGATGGAAAGAGGAGGGAATGATGACTCACCTGGTCCAAACGACGAGAGAAATCATCAACCGTATCTCCAATGCCAAGCAAAACGAAATCCACCTCCAAAATGAGAATCTCCACTACCACAAATCCTTATGCAAATGATATGGTAACTGAAACTTTCTTGTACTACTATTTACAAGTTTTCCATTTTTTATAAGGTATAGTTACTTGTGGGTTTCTTTAAAAATATGATGGCCTCACTAAACCTTTGGATCGCAGTGTTGACATTATAGGTTTCAGAGCAGTTTTGACCGTTTTTTTTACCTTGTCACATCCATGACCATAGTCTTAGTTTGTTCTCAAGCTCGAGAATATAAGAACGCACCGGGTAAACTTTTATCTCTTTTTCAGACCCGTATGGATACATGAAAAAGGAACCCCCTGGAGTGATCTTTAAACTCTTTTCAGACTCCCTAAACATGAAAAGATCGTTGAGTGATCTTTCTTCCTTTCACACTCGTTAAAAGGTTCGAAAGGGCGTCTTTCGAGTGGTAGTTTATCTCTTTTTCAGCCTCGTGAGACTAGATTTAAAAAAAAGGAACTGAGAGAGTTCTCTTTTAAGTGTTTTTCCAGACTCTATAATCATGAAAACCCTTTGAGTTTTCTATCTTTGGACTCGTTAAAACAAACATCGATAGGCCCATACGGGATTGAACCCTTACTTCTTCCAGTTCGTTAAACAAAGGAAGAGGAACTTACCGAAGGTGAGTTATATCGAGCATGTGTTATCCTCCTCAAGCTCGTTAAATTAAAAAGAGGTACTCGTCTATCTGGATGGGGGAAAAATTGAAAGAAGTAAGCCAAGCAGGTTTTGAGAACATTGCCAATGATTCTTAGAGTCGCCCTTGAACATGACACTTTGTCTTTTGCATGCATTATAATTCGTTGAACCTCTGCACTGAGCCAATCCTTTGATTTTCTTTCACTCCTTTGGGTCACCTGACGTAAGTCCCAACACCCACTACATCATCAAGTTTTGGTCCATGTCATGTTTCTGTTGTTGTGCCTCAGTGTTCAGGGGAAGTATCCGCCTCGAGAGTCAGCCATCACAAAATCTTGTCTCAATACCTGTGTCAATCCATGTTCATTTGATCTACCAATTACATCTCTGTGTCTGTTTCATGTCGTTGATGGGGGATACACCAAGGCCCTCCTTCGACGAGTATATTCCTGTCGACTTCAACACATTATCCAGGAACTAGATTTAGAAACCAGTTAGTACTTTGGGACCTGCATGCCTCAATGGCAGGCCTCCTCATGTTCGACAATAGTTTTACATCATTGACCTCTGATCGGATGATTCCATGGATGTTCGACCTCAGCTCATTCATTCACATTCGTTGGAATGTACTAAGGTACCTTGGGAATCATTGACATTAATGGTGATTTCCCTTGCGCTTGTTAACGGTTTACATCATTGACCGGTAATCAAGTAGTTTCTGCCATGTTTGACATCAAGACATCTATTCACATGGCTAGATTCATACTACATCGAGATCGGTAAGAAGACCCTGGGCTGAGTGATCACTCTGATATGTACTTTTCCCAGGTTGCGATGGAATTTATTTTGAACAATGACACATATACTGTTACATAGATCCACTTTGTATTGGTCGTGGCTATGTATTGTCATCTCATAGATCCACTGTGTATTCTTCGTGGCTACAATCAGTTCATGTCATAAGCGTATAGATCCACACTGTATCCTCGGTGGCTATACATTTTTATCAATACGATTATGGATCCGCAGTGTATTTTATGGCGGCCATATCTTATAAGTCTCTATCACTCAAGCATAGGTGTGCCTGCCTTGGGTTTGAAACATGTCATAATATTTTTTGGATGTTTGTGTGCATTTTCAGTCAGGTTCTCTGCGTCTATACCCTTGCTTGAAAGTCTACAAAGCACTTAAGTTATCAGTTCTCATCTTCTAACCTCATAATTTGGGGGGCAATCTGTTACACATCAAAATCACTCACTTCGATAGTATCGCAGGTGTCGTCATTAAGTGTCGCATTTTGCTCACAAGTGTCACAAGTGTCGAAAAAATGTGTTGCCATGTCGTGCCTATAGAGACATAAGAATGACACTTGACACACATCAAACACTTGATTTGGAAGAAGGAGAATGGTTAACTGGGCTTGTGGACCTCTTTCCATCTGAAAGAACCCCAAAAACCTAGTTTTCAGAGGTGAGCACTCCCCTATACCTCCTTCAGGAGCACTGGCGCCCCCTTCACACTGCCTGGGAGTGCTATAGCGCTGTCATAGCCCCTCTGAGGGAGTGCTGGTAGATTTAGGAGCGTTGGCACTGCCCTAAGCCTTACTAGGGAGAGTTATAGCGCCCTGATGCCCCTTTTAAGGGAGCGCTTCCTATTCTGGGAAGTAGTTGGTCTGTTGAGGAGAATGGGGGAAAGATATCTTCCATCCCTGGAGGCAGTTGGATTCGAATCCCTAGTTAGACCATGATCTTAGGGAGGATCCTTAACTGCAGGAGGAAAACCCTCAACTCACTCCAAATATATCTCAAATGGTTAAGCCTCTCCAAGGCTATATAAACAAGGTTTCTTATGGTAAAAGGGAGGAGGATTGGAAGCAAGGAACCTATGATATCATAGGAAAAATACAGTAGAGTGAAGAACAATCCGAAAATCCATCATCATTCTGATTGTGGATATTTCGAGCAAGTGTCAGACAAGGGGGACTTGGCTAAACTGTCGCATTCCATCTACGGCTGTAAGTAACATTCTTGTCCTCATCAATATGACATGCTTGGCCTATTTATTTCTAGTTTGTGTTTAATCTCACATGAACTTGTCTCTAATAGACAGGTCTATTTTGAACTGACATCAGTAGAGTAGGAAGTGGTCGTACTTTGTTTGTCTACAGGGTTCATCGAGGAGCGAAAGATTGGAGCTCAACTTGAGTCGTGCAGGGACAAACGTCGATTAAAGGTACTTCTCTCCTCCTTCCTCCTCACACACTAGTTCACCTATATCTGAAAGGAATTCAGTGACCACGATAAGCATTTTCTGTCTTGAGAGCTAAGATTCTGGCCTTCAAGAGGAGATCTACCTGTCCGCAGGGAGATTTTCCTTCAACAATCATCCATCTAGTGTAATGGTCCTCGTAGCTTACAAAAGGGTAGTATTGTTCTTTAATGTCATCCCGGAAGGAATCCAATGTAGTGGAAATCGAAAATATTGCAAATTTCTCTATGGCCCTTTGCTCAGAGTAAGTATCCCACTAGTCCTTAACATGGGGGACGACCTTGAGGAGTGCAAAAGTAATCTTTTCCCTATCGAAAAAATTGTGGACCGAAAAATACCCTTCGAGCAGATTCAACCATTTATATACATCATCCGCATCTATCAGTCCTTCAAATAATGGAATATCAAAATTTACCTATATCTTGAAGGGTGTTGAATGGTCGCTCGATGAAGATGCTTCTCCTATGGAAAGTCGCCGAAGGATCTGTGCAAAGTTGTCCATCATTTTGTTCCTTTATCGCACAAGGCTTCCTCGAGCAACATTTTAAAAGGATCTCCTGCTCCATCATATTTATTTTCGTCCCCCATGGGTTGTTTTCGGCTCGGTGCGACAGATATTGAAAAGGATTGATTGGTTTGAGTCACAACTTCTTGTACCCAGATCTTGTCGGGGACATGCACAAAGAAAAATAAATGAAGAGAAGACTAATCTGATACCACTGATCCAGATTTAGGAGCGGAACGAACTTATTAATAGACTGAATACAATAAACACAGATATATGGAGAACACCATAGATATCTAGTGAACAATATATTCTATTGAATAAATGAAATAGGCTGAAACTGTAAAACTACAGAACTGAAACAACTTGCTCAAATGGTGGTAGTTATCTCTGAGAAGAGATGTGGCTGCTACGTGCATCCGTCTGAGTAGAAAAATGATTACAATGAGGCTCCAAAGACCTTTTTAATATTACTCATGAATTCCAAAACCCTATAAATCAAAAAACCTAACCCTAGGAGGTGAAACACCAAAAGTCATGTGGGTCCCTATGGGTAAGTTGGTACCTCAACTTCCCGGGGTCGTAACTTTTGCATACGACCTCCATTTTAGGAGCATGATAGCTCGTTGGAAAGGTATTTTTGAGAACTAAAAATTATGCTATCAAACTCCAACTTTGTGTACAATTTGATCATGGAAAGCAAAAAAAACTCTGTTTAGGGCCCCAAAACGGTCCTGAAAGAACAAAAAGATGTGCTGACATGAAAACATCCAAAATAAACCAGTTGGATTAGGTGGGAGGCCACCAATATCCTCCTGGAAGATGTGTAGGACTTCATACAGCCCCAGAAGTGTAGAACCCAAAATTACAAAGAAGTACAAAAAAACATGCTGAACTAAAAATTGTCAAGAGGAACCAGTTGGAATAGGTGGGTGGCCACCGATATCCACCTGGATCAATAATGTGAGCAATTGTATGTGAAGGATGTAGTTCATAATGATGTCAATAAGGAATTTACTCTTCAAAATATGGAGAGCATTATTTGTCTAGAAATGATGAATGAGAATAAAGAAAATGACATGAATCCCCTGAAGATGGTAGTTACAAATGATGCCCCATCACGAAGGATGAAGAGAATACATGAAGTTCCAATAAGGAGTTGACACCACTTTTGAATATTGGAAATCCTTTTTCTCCTTAGAAACCCAACCTTCTAAATTTTGATTTACCTTTCATCACTATGAACCCTTCTTCAGGAGTGTGCCAAGAGATTAAAAAGAAGAACGGAAAATAAAATAAAATAAAATGGAAGACTATTTTTCAACCAACAACAACAAAATGTACATTAAATTGTAATATTATTGCAATTATATTTGAAGTAAGGACTATCATATTTCCAATTCCTACTAAATGTTCATGTAACATCTACAAAATATTGTTAATTAACTAAAGTAATTACAATATTCCAATAAATATAATCTATTTTTTTATTATAAATAAAAAAGTTATAATTGGTTTTATTTTGTTTGATTTATTTTTTTAATTGGAAAATAAAACTCCTTCTCTCATTCTTTAACAAGTGTTGCATGGAAGCGTAGTCCCTGTCAAGTTGAATCGAGAATAAATGCATCAATATGGGGAAAAAGTAAAGAAGGCAGATGGAAATTGCAGCGGAGATGTGGCAAGCAACATGAAGCATGGGTGGTATCCATGCAGTAAATGACATGTGGCCTCTATAATCCCATTTATTTTTTGAAACTATATAATCCATTTTCTATGTTCAAAATTTCCATTCTTTCCAGTAGTGTGACTTGCTATGTTCGAATTTCCGTTCCTACCTTGCATGTTTTATCTCTTCAATGTATACTTTCAACTGGTTAGAGTTAAGTACAATTTCCATAGACCATCTGGCTTGTATGTCTCTATATGTGCCAGGACAAAAAAAATTATATGCATAGTAGGAGAAAAAGATATGCACGAGAAAAAGATAATTCAAATTAAATAAACACAATTTCTTGACATTCAACATAGTTGAAGATAAAAATGTATGAGCACATAAATATAAATGGAGATAAAAAAATAGTTTTATTTGAAATGTATCAAAAAATAATATTGTATTTTACATATTCCTGGAAATTTAAATGTGTTTGTCATATAGACTAGGATTGGAGCTCCCGTGGACCATAAGAGAAATGTGTACAAGAAATAGGACCGTGGAAAGAATAAGTGGGTGATGGTAGAGTGTAATACCTGGAAAGAAGAAATTGGAAGGTATCAGTCTTTGGCTAGACATTTCTATTTAAAAAGGTGGAATAACTGGATTGATAAACAAATCAGGATGTGATCAGTATAGACTTACAGTGATGGTACATATCACCCCTTTTGCTATTTTCTTGTTGATGCCTTTTTATTGCCGTCGTTGACGACTACTGGAATCGTGCCAACTACATGTTGCCTTTCGTCGGCAACCTACTTCAATTCCCTTTCGACCCATTCTTCAATGTATCTTCTCAAGGGGGCTACGCTGATCTCATTCCAGATTTTTATGTTGAAAAGTTCCTTTTCTAATTCCCTTATATCGATAGAAAGATTATGCAGAACCTGATCAATTTCTTCATTCTGTACCGAATAGTTGACTAGCCAGTTTTCCACATCATCTTCACCATATTCAAGGATGCTGTAAAACTTTTCTAAAGACAATGCCTTAAAAATATCAACTTGTTTATCGAAGGCTTGCTTAGTTAAGGGAAATGAGTTGACGATTAACTTGGGGTCTTGGACCTCCTTGGTCCTTCTGACTAAGTCTATTTTGGTGAGCTTTGTGAATAATTTTTCTTTCTTTGATATGGCTTGTTCATATGATTGGATAATGAGATGCAGGTTCTTCACTTTCTCTTTCCAGCATGCATTTAATTGAGTGATCTAGTTTTTGGAGGGGATATCTTATTGTCTTATTCTTGTTTCTATCATGTTGTTGACATGGGTGCCAAAATGAAGGATTGTGTCTAAATAGAAACATTATTCATTTTTTAAATCCGCCTGCAAATGTTCGAGCAAAGTATGTGCCCTCGTTCCAAGGGAAGCCATACTTTGTGATGTTTCCCATGCCTCAGTAATCAGTTCCATTCTTTTCTTGATATTATTCTCCACATATCCTCTACACGTGCGAGGAGGCTGGAGGATCCTTTTAACTTGCCTGCAGGGGTGGAAGGAATGAATATTGCTAAAGGACTGGCAAGCAATGGCATAGGAATCAATGCTTCCTCCAATTCCTTGACTCAGTCCTTCAGTGTGGCATTCTCGGCCTCAATGCCTCCAATGGAATCATCAAGAGCATCTTCATTTTCTCTTTGAAGTCGAGAGATTTGGGACAGCCGCATGTTCGCAAGGTTAACCTCTGAACAAGATTTTCCTTTCTTATTTTTTACATCTCTCTTTTCAATAATTCATTTTTTAGACTCGCTGTAAAAAACAATGCTTTGGAATACGAAGGATTCATATTCATCAAAAATTTTGGTATCATCTATGTCCATTGGACGACTATTCTGGATCGCATCTCCAGGCTGATCAAGGTTGCGGAATACGCTATCCAGATCAGTCTCAAGTTCCATGTTCTCACTCTCAATTTCGGGCTCTTCTGCCTACCCTACATTTTGTTTTCTCTTCTTCTCCATGGGAAGCTTGTCAGAACTATCAATTTTAGGGTGAGGAGGGTTGTTATTTCCTCCTCCATTTGAAGAATTATGGGTTTCTTTCTTACTATGGTGGGCCGTTGGAGAAATGCTCTGGGATGTCGTACTTTTGGGAGTGTCATCCGCCAATTGAACACTCTTCTCACCAAGGCCTTTTCCCTATTGCTTGTACAATTCAATGGTTCTTTGCAGTGTGTCTAGGTTGTCAGCATGAGAAGCAGGAGTGTTGTCGCCAGTGCCTTTGTTTTCACTCAAGTGTTTCTGGAAAAAATAATTGACGAGGCCAACTGTAAGTAAATGTTCTAATTTTTTTTTATTAGGGTCGAACGCTCTTAGGATTTCATCATATCTTAGGTTCAAGTTGTTGAAATGGGCTATGAATTTGTCAAATTTGTTGACGTTCCTCAACACGAAGTCCTCGACTTTCCAAGGCAGAGGAATGAACTGTTTTTTGCTCTTCTCATGGAATAGATGCAACCAGTAGTTGTGTTGCCTTGCTATTTCCGTAACAAACATTATGTCCATAATGTGACATGGAAGGAGAGACGATTTTTCCTTGGAGCCAAAAATCCTTATCACACTATAATTATCCATTTGTTCAAGTTCCCCCTTCCTGTCCAAAAACTTGGTTGCCTAGTCAAATATGCGGGGAGCATCTTCTCCTAACAATAAAACTTTGAAAACAGAGACAAAGTCATTAAAAACCTCATAAAAACAGTGGGAGGCCTTGTGCTTCCACAAGGCCTGGTACCAGAAGGTTACTGGGTCTAATTCCCAGTTTACCTTGTTGGACAGAGACAGTTTTGGAAACTGACAACAATGCGCTATCACACAAACCAAGTAGGATGACATATAAAATTTCTTCTCCTTTTTGAAGCTTGACAATTGGGAACAAATTTCATGGGAAATTATCTTCCCCCAATAAAAAATGGCTTGTTCCTTGACTATGAAATACAAAATATAAAGAACCATGCAGTAAATAGTTACTGTGTATTGATGTAGGAGCATCACTCCAGCCAGCCAGCCCACTCAGCACATTCAAAGAGTGCATTCAAGAAAGAGAGGCGCCATTCCTCTCACATTTTGAATTTGATTTCAATGTAATTAATGTATGTAAGGCCGTGGAGCCATAGATCCATGCCTTTGAGCGGGCGTTAGGTAGAAGTAGCCTTTAATGGTTGTAAGGCTGGGATCTAACTCCGATTCATATTAGATGGCCCATTCAATGTAATTGAATGTGAATTTATGAGAGTAGGTAGCTTTGGAGGGAAGAGCTCAAAGAGCCCCCTCATGTAAAAGATTTTAGATCTTATTTTGAGGGAGTAGTTAGGAGAGCTCTACGTGAGACGAGTTGTAGAGTAGAGAGGAGAGAAGGAGCCGAGACTCTATCAAAGTCTGAGCTCAAGAACACCTTGTAAAGGAAGCATTTCATATTAATATAAAGAGAAGATTTCCTGCATGAGTTTCCGTGTGTCTTTATGTTTATGAATGAATGTCCTTGTGTTTTTTCATATGCTGTGAATGTGTGTTAGTAGGCATTTGTAGGGACAGATAGGTTCTGCTATCTGTGGGTTTTTTGATTTCATGTTTGGGGTTCTTTGAGGCTTCATGCCAAAAGGGTGTGACAGAACGCTGTGGGTTCTGAAAGCCAGTGCATAGATGCACTCCTGAATTCGATGGAATTTGGGAAAGGACGTGCCAAGAGGGCGCACTAGCCGAAGTCACTAACTTAAGGGGAAGCCTCAAGGTTGTTGAATACCTTAGAGGTGGGATTGTGCAGAGGAGAGTACAAAAGAAGACAAAATCTCTGAGGAGTTCTGTAAATCTCTGCCAGAAGGGCATTGAGAAGATGCATGGGTTGCATTGAGGATAAGAAATCTATCTTGAGTTTAGAGAGGACAGAAATTTTGAGGAATTCTGGGAAATCTCTGCCAAGAGGGCATTGAGCAAGTGCACAGGGTGCACAGGAGAACTTTGCTTGGAGTTTGTTGAAGGGAACATAATCACTGAGGGATTCTGCAGGAGCTCCACCAGGAGGGCGTTGAGTAAGTGCCAGTTTGCACAGGAAGAAATCTTAGATTTCTGAGGGAGAAGGAAGTGTCAAGAGGACCTTCTCAGGGTTGTTGAACACCCTGCATGCTCAGCAAGGAGTACTGGAGCATAAGTTGTCAAGAGGGCACGTATATCCCTTCAAGGAGAGAAAGGGACAGAGACCTTAGAGGTTAGAGCAGTAGAAGCTCAAAGAGGACGCAACTCAGGAGGGAGAGTGCTTTCGCGCACAGAGAAGTGACTGAGAAGTCACAGAGGCCAAGAGAAAACCCTTTGAGGGTTCAGAGTTTCCAAAGCTCAGGACAGATAGTGTTTTCCATAACGTAGACGAGGCCGAGGATACGGGCTTCATCAGTAGGAAGCAAAGGCCGAGGCCTTTGAAGCTTCATAAATATTCTAAGGTAGAAAGAGAGAAGTAGAAGCTCGAAGAGCTACAACTGTCGTCAGATTGAGTAGAGGACAAAGATCTGGACCGTTGAAGTTTCACGTCCAGACAACAGTAGGAAGAGCGCGGAGGAGAATAGATCTGGGTTGTCAGATCTAGCCCAGATAGTCGATAACCATTAAATCTGGGAGAAGGTGCATGCGAGTTAATATTGCATATGAGATGAGTGGAGGCTCGTCAAAGTCCCGAACTGATAGAGGCAACAGGATTTCAGAGTTCGGGGATCAGAGCATCAAGGGGTCGTGGAACCGCTGCATTGCGATCTCTCGATCCGCGAAGTCCTGAAGGAATTTGAACCATCCATCACTCAGAGGATGCGTGGTGGTAATACAAGGACCCATCGGGGTTTCGAATATTAGGATACAGAGAGGTAGGAGTTAGGGAGAGAGGAAGTCTCGACTCACGAAATCCCAAAGACATCAGAGCCATCTATCTACGGAGGACGTGTGTCACAAGATCCTCATATTTTGGGGATTCGGCATCGAAGAGTGGAACGGAGGAGTCTTTCGACTTCACAAATAGTGAAGTCCCAAATTTATTAGGGTCGCCCATCTATGGAGGACATGTGGCAGTGATCAGGGAACTACCGGAAGTTTGAAGGACCAGGGATCAGTTTCGTTGGGGTCGCAAGTCCCGAAACACTGGGAGTATCAGGACCGTCCAACATGAGGACATGTGGCGGTGATCGAGGCATCGGGAAAATCCCTGAAAGGGTTATACCGAGTTTCGACATACCGGGGATCGGGATTTCGGAAGTCCTAGAGACAAGGAATCTGAGTTCTTGGGGATGAAAACCCCGAAGTCGCGAAACACGACATACCTTTGAAGTTAGGTTGTGGTCACATGGATGAGATGTGGGCCAAGGCTAATTGTCGTTAAAGCCTATTTCTACATTCAACATTTTAGCATAGCAGGTTTCAGAGGTTCAAGGGGGCAGAGACTCTCAACAGCAGGACTCTCGGAGTCCCAAAATCCGAAATCCCTTTTTCGGGAAAAGGTCGCGGTCATGTTGGAGGCTGTGGGGAAGTTGAAGGACCTGTGGATCGGGTTCGTGAGATATTAAGTAATGATGAAGAACCATTTCGGTTCTGTGGATCTGATAGGAAGGAGCGATCCTGTGTGGACTCTAGCCTGAGGGTCGGGGGTCTGCGTCATGTATTCCTCTCCCGTTATTCTTGTAAACAACTAGGCAATTTCCCGAAATCGATTTCTAAATGAACTAACCTGAAAGTTTGTGATATCTTCATGAACTTCCATCGGGTCTTCCAGGAATTCGGGAAAGAGGTGCAACCCGTTATTATGCTTTCTTAGGAAATTCTTGGAGTCTTATCCTCTGAATGTCAATGTTGTCTTCGACAATCTTAACATCTAGCGGAAGACTTGAGGTGACAAAGAAACATAAGAGTGGTCCCGTAGTGGAATAATTCTTTGGCCTGAAATATATTTATTGGCCCACCAAGAGACCATCTCCTTACAGTCAAAAAATTCAGGGACACGGCCTACACAAGCAATCCCAGAGGTCCAAATTATTTCATTCTGGGTGGAAGGGGATGAGTAGTAAGAATATTCCCTGGACCACTGGAAGTTCTGGTCCTCACGTCTGAAGATGTTCACTATGTCTCCACATAATTGTTATCGAGCTAGTACCATAAGTTTATGAGAACGTATTTTTTCTCCAGATGATGCTTGAAATGAATAGTTGGAGGGGATAATATAACCCTCCACAAATGTTGGTTCAATGTGTGTGAATGGAAAATCTCCTCGAGCCTTTTGCTCATTAATGACAATCTCTATGGGTGTTGCATGATGAGTTGTTAGTAGTAAAGCTTACTTATTGCATACTTATAAGTGCGAAGGTGGTAGGTACGATGAAGAGAAATTAAGGATTGGAGGTTTTGTGAACGTGCCAACCTGACGACGTGCGAACGACATTCCATGATGTTTGAAATTAGCACTCGGAAGGGATAATATAACCCTCCGCAAATCTTGGTTTAATGCGTATTAATGGGAGATCTCCTTGATCCTTTCACTCATCAATGACAATCTATACGGTTCCTGCATGATGAGTTGTTAGCATTAAATCTTACTAATTGCATATTTAGAAACAAGACCTTATATATGTGTGTGTGTGTGTGTGTGTGTGTGTTTTTATAAACAATTTTTTATTATAAACAAGTGCGAAGGTGACGAAGATGGTTAAGAGAAAGTAAGGAATGGCCAAGTATGAAAAGCGGTCAGACGAGCTTCAAAATAGGGTTATAGGGGATACTCAGGAGAGGTGAGTGTCTGACAGTCAAATTGTATGTCTCAGAATTTTTTACTGCAAAACATGTAAAATGGAAGAGGGCATGATGGGGCAGTTCAGCGGCCGATTTGTATATTTGTGGAATTCCGGGAAAGTGGCTAAGTATGGAATAGGGAAACAGTCTATCATTCTCATTTTCAGAATTAAGGATTGAATATTTCATGAACGGGTCAACCCGATGACGCGCGAACAACATTCCATGATGTTTGAAATTAACACTCAGAAGGGATAATATAACCCTCCGGAAATCTTGGTTTAATGCGTATTAATGGGAGATCTCCTCAAAACTTGGTTTAGAATTAAAGCTTGTTAATTGCATACTTAGAAATAAGACCTTATATATATATATATATATATATATATATATATGTTTTTATAAACAATATTTTTTATTATAAATAAGACTCTTTTATATATACATAAGTATGAAAAGCGGTCAGATGGGCTTGAAAGTAGGGTTGCAAGGGATATGGAGGAGAGGTGAGTGCCCAAAGGTCAAATTATATGTCTTTATAATATATATATATTAATGTTTTTATAAACATTTTTTTATTATAAACAAGTGCGAAGGTGATGAGGACGGGGAAGAGAAAGTAAGGAATGGCCAAGTATGAAAAGCGGTCGAACGGGTTTCAAAATAGGGTTACAGGGGATTCTCAGGAGAGGTGAGGGCCCGATGGTCAAATTGTATGTCTTGAAAATTTTGACTGTAAAAGGCGTAAAAGGGAAGAGTGCATGATGGGACACTCCAACGGTCAATTTATATATTTGATGAATTCTGGGTGCTGTTTGCAGGCCGCGAAACAATGGAAGGGAAATATTGAGCCCGCCTGTCTGAGAACCCACAATAGAAAAAGTGGTTAAGTATGGAATAGGGAAACGGTCGGTCGGACTCGTTTTCGCTAATATATTGAAATTTGTAATAGATATCCCATTACCTAGAAAGATATTTTTTGCATGTATATCGCAGAATTATGGGTGTTGTTTGCAAGTCATGGAAAAATGCAAGGGAAATCTTGAACTCGCCTGTCTGGGAACCCGCAAGAGAAAAATTCGGTAAGTATGGAATAGGGAAATGGTCGATGGAATTCGTTTTCGCTAATATATTGATATTTTTAATAGATATCCCATTACCTGGCATGATATTTTCTACATGTTTCTGGACAAGTTGTGTAGGGACAGTTATTATGACAGTCCCCTCGAGGCATGGTGAGTTGTCAGCATTAAACCTTAGTTATTTCATACTTGGAAAGAAGTGAGAAGGTGGCGGGCACAGGAAACAATGATTAGGAATTGGATATTTCGTGAACCCGCCAACCCGACGATCCCCGAAAGAGTTTCAAAGAAATGGCGAAGTATGGAAAGCAGACGGATGGGTGTTGGCCCTCTACCAAGTTTTGTGGAAACATTGGTCGTGCTTGACCATTTTTGGGACTTCGACAGGCTGGTTGAAGACGGAGCGCCCAGGCGAAGCGGAGATCGCGGGATCTCGCCCATTTTGCGGGCTTTTTTTGATTTTAGGGTTTATGTAACAGGTATGGGATGTCGACCCATGGATTTACCCATGCTTAGGCCTCTTTTGTAATGTATAAATAAGTAGCTGAGCGATGTAATAAATAGTTCTATCGGCTTTGTGCAAGAGCTTGTGAAGGTTGCTAAGTGCCAATAGTTGTGAATTCTCCATGCATACTGTATGTTGAGACTTGCAGAGTTAAGTGCAAGTGATTGTAAGAAGGATTTGTTCCCTGACCTTGGGGAAGGAGGATATGGCAAGGTGCGCGCAGATCTCATGTCCTGTGCAGAGTTGGCTCTGTAGTTGGGTGCATGTAAGAAGATTGGAATAAGCTAATAAAGAAGAAGAAGAGTTGGTGGACGTAGCCCCACACTGGGGTGAACCACGTATATCCTGTGTTATAGTGCTTTGTGTTATGTGTTCCTGATTTTTATGTTTATATTTTCTTAGTGAACTGTTCTAAATGTATGATAGATAGATCCATTGATGCTTAGTGCTTGATATATGAATAAATGCTAGATCTGAACTTATGTTAAGTGCTTAGAAGTGTTTGATATGTTTATCATAATGTTGTTCTGTATTTTGGGTTTAATATGCGATGTGAATGGAAGTTAAGAACTAATGCATACTCTGGCTAAGTGCTCTGGTGAAGTGTGTAATCACAGATCTGTGTCCCAGCTAGGTTGTAGAAACTTGACTCCCACAACCTCCCCTGGCTCTACCTTAGGTGAGTCTTCATCTGCTTCGCAGGTGTTGTCGAAAGGGCCGATAGTTAGGGTTTTGTTGGTGCATTGTTGAAGCATTGGACCCTGGGTCTGCCCCTGTGCCAACAAATGGTTCTGTTGCCGGGACCTGAAACTGTGATTGCTGGGAATTGAAGAAAAGAAAAGGCTCTGTGCGTAGATCTGTTGTTGTAGTGTTCAATATTCTACTTGAATTGTGAAGCTCTATGCTAAGAAAGAGAAGCTCGATCTGAAGAAAAGAGGTAATATCTTAAATCTTTGTGCTCTGGTAAAGTTAAGATAAGTGGAAATTTTTTCTTCGAAAGTATGAATCTAGGTATGTTTGATAGATTTTTTCCTAGTGTAAAAACTAGGGCACAACTAGAAGAAAGAATATTTGATTTGAATAAATTTGATAGAAATAGTGAAAGATATGTTATTCCTATGCATAGAAAGAATTTTTGGACTAATAAGTGGATGCAGGACCCTAGAAAGAATTTTTGCAGATTGCAAGTCCATCAATGTGATCCCAATGTACAGTACAGGAAAGGTTGGGGATCGTTTAAAAGAAAGAGAGGATTGACACTATGTTATAGCTGCAGAAGACCAGGACATCTTGCTAAGGAATGCCCTAGTATAGGTCCTATTTGTCTTTGTTGTAAAGCTGTTGGTCATGAGGTTTTGGATTTTCCTAGAATGATTGATAAAGTTGAAAAGATGAACATGAGGCAAGAAAACCATGAAGAAGGTCAAGAGGTTAAGGATATGCTAGAGAACTAGAAAGAATCAGAGACTATATTATTATAGATGAAAGAAACCTTGAACGATCACATAAACATCAGTCTACCAAAGATCTTAAAAGAAAAGAAATGCATAAAAAAATAATAGGAGACTTCAACATAGATTGTGTTCTAGATGAGGAAACACATGTGAATCTTATGCCAGAAAATACTTGGGAAATTTTGGGAAAGCCGACTATGATTCCTTCATTGGGAAGGATAGGATTGTTTAAAGGAAAGATGATAACCCTATGTGGAAGAGTTACTCATGTACATTTGATTGCCCATGGAATATCGACTGAAGAAGAATTTGAGGTCATTAAGTTTGTTGAGAACAACACTCCTTTTGCACTTTTGTTAGGAAATCCCTGGGTTGAAAAAGATCAGATTAGAAGGAAAGCAGAGGAAGAAGCTACAGAACAGAAAAAACAAGAATTAAGGGACTTTATAACCAGAAAGATAGCGCGACTAATAGAAGAACAAGAGGACAAGTTGAAGCAACATAAGGAAAGAGAGTTGGTTGTCGAAGTTGAAAGAACACAAGAAATTTTAATGAACCTGTCCATGTAGAAGAGAAGAACACCTACCCCAGAAGTAGTAAGAGAAGAGATAATACATTCGAAAATTTTGAGAGAACATTAGCAGTGTGAAGTTACTATGCTAAGAGAAGATAAGAATACGGATGGAAAGAGGAAACCAGAGACTCAGATCATAGAAAAGAAGGCCAGAAAGCTTAGTAAGAAGAAAGAAAAGTTAGAAAAATTGAGGAGGTTCCAGAAAGGACTTCACAGAAGGCAGGCTTGCAGAACTTGAACCTCACCGGAATAGTAGAACAACACAGAATGGAACTTCGCCACGGCGAAGCTATATGACCGTTGGAGGCATCCCGGTCATTAGAACGACGCTCCAGAATGGATAGAAACACAATTATTGCTGAAAAGATCGACATTGGACCGTTGGGACCGCGCCACAACGAACGGAATTGTATCGATTGAGGCATTCCTACCTGTTGGAGGAATCTGTTGCACCGTTTCTTATTTAATCCGTTAAGTGCCGCACCGGGACCACTTTTTGCAAAATGTGATTATCCAAGCTAACAAAGAACTGATTGCTATCGCACTATGCTTTTGAGACCTCATCGTCCGTTCGATTACCTTAAGTTTCTGTTCGCCTACCCGAGCTATTTGATTATGAGAGTGCATGTTGAGCGAACTTAACATGGTAGAGAAGTTGGTAGAAGAAATCTTGATCGACCTTATGGCTAAGAAGGTCATGTCTGCAAGAATACAGGCCTTGTCGATGGGAAGATTGCAAGCATCCCCCTCGACTGCACGTCGATCTAGTTGAACAACGAGCGAGAAAATAATCAAGCACCGCGATGATTTGGAGAATGCAAAGCTGATCCCGTCGGTCTTGCCCAACTACATCCTACCTCTGGCTAGCGCAGTTAGTCGTGACAGTGTCTCGCGTGACTTCGAGTACACCCTCATCACGGCGTACCTCCTGAAGGGGATACGCGTAGTTGGAACACAGTTGGGATTGATCCCAACTCTCAAGATAAGTGATTTCAACCTAGGAGATCGAAATCATTATGCGATGCTTGCACTGCATCGGTACCTGACAAGGGTGACTAGGAGGAAGATGAAGATAGTTCCCCAGCCATGGATCAAGGAGGTTGCAATATAGACGATCATGAACGTCGTGAAGTTCCCCCACTTCGGCAGACATCAGGAGGTTAACCCGTGCATTAAACTCCTCCTGTTGTGCTACTATGCAAGTTACCTCTAGTTAGATAGACACATGACTATGGATCCGACATTGATCCACATGATCACTGTATTGAGCATGCAGGGACCAGACCCTCACCAGTTCTACCCAGGAAAGACATTAGATTGCTCCTTGGCGCAACAAATAGAATAAGCATATGATGATGTGGAGAAGGGGAAGCAAGGCTACAAGGTAGCCTCCATCCAAGATGGCGTAGTGCACCTAGCTTGTCAGCTGATAGCGGGAAAGCGTGTTAGAAAGAACCACCTTACGCAAGTCATAGGATTCGTAGTCGACCTTGCAGGGAAGTGCGTCGAAGGGATGCAGATGAACGAAGCGAGATACCTTGTCAACGAGTTGGAGAAGGACTGTCATGAAGCGCAAGACCAAGGTTACGAGTTCCACTTTAGTTGGTTGTTGGTTCTCATAGAATTTGTCGCTTGGGAGATGTCGGAGGGAGTAGCATTCCCTGAAGTTAAGCCATCACAACCACTGGCCACGAGGTTCACCACCTTGTGGTATACGAGCGACATGGCGAAGCAGTGGAAATCAAATGCAGTGTTCCATGCTTCTTACTTACAGCTCACGTGCACCATTGAATCATTCCCCTAAATGACCCCGAACACCTTGCATACTTATAGACCACTAGTGAAGTTCCACGCAGACCGCCACTTCATTTACATCAATGCACGTTGGGATGAAAGCAAGGAGGAGTTGCAGTCGTACTACAAATTGACTGATGAAGACATGGAGGAAATAACCAAGGAATGGCCAGCCGAATTCCTTGTACCGGTTGGAGATGCAGAACTCTTCGGCCCCGACCTCATTGGAAGTCCTGTGGTCACCAGGACTGAGTATGATGGAACAAGCAGCACTAAGAAAAAGAAGAAGAAGGAGGAAGTGCAGGACATAGAAAGTGAAGAAAAGGACAGCGCATCAGAGAAAACTACGCCTAACTCACCTGGAGAAGGAGGAGGTGACGAAGTAAACCAAGAAGAGGAAGGGGAAGAAGACAACAAGAAAAAGGTGAAGTAACACCACCAAAGGATCCCCTAACAGAGGCAGAGACATCAAAGAAAAGGAATTTTTCTCTGAAGAAACCCTCAGCACGGAAGAAATCCAGAGCCAATAAGCTTCGGTCGCAGAATGTGCTCATAGTGGATGATGTTGACCTCATCATCGCAGCTATAGAAGATGCTTCAGAGGGTATCTTGTAGTGACATGAATAAAAGCAGGAGATGATGTATGACAGAATCGAGAAGGAGCTGAAGGGGGTACATCAAGCTATCTATTCAAGCCGCACAGTGTCTACTGTGTCGTCATTATCAGAAGGTGTAGAATTGGGGAATGAACCCACCCAATTGTGAAGGATAGAAGATGTGATAGAGGCTCGCCTTCATCAAGTCCAGGAAGAAAAAGAACAGTCCACAGAGGCTCTGAAGCAAGCAAAGGAGGAATCCCTAGAGAAACTTTGGGTTGCGCAACAATAAAAAGATGACATTAGAGCAAAGTTCGAGGAGGACAGAGAGAAAATCCAGAAAGAGAAAGACCAGCTGCTCGCAGAGCAGACTGTGGTTAGAGAGGCAATAACTAGAGAACTTCGCTCTGTGTCGGGCTTGGCCCAGATAGAAGAAGAGACAAAAGAGAGACAAGTGGGGAAGCTCGTTGAAACCATTCAATAGCTTCAAGCAAGAGTAGCAGATCTAGAACTTCAAGTAGTGTTGAGCACTCTGCAAGAAGTGAGAGATCAAAGGGAAGAAACTGTCGGGAGTGAAATAGAAAGAATTAGGGCGTTGGCCTCAAAATGCAAGTAACTCAGTGACCAAAGTGCGTAGAGATTTGAGAGACTTCTAGAATACCTGGAGCTGAGGAGATTAGAGGCCCAACTCCAACAGGCAAAGCAACAGGCATTGACAGTACAAGCGCAGTTAAAACTACTTACGACAATGGAGAAGATGAAGAGGTTGCAGGAGAAACATGCAGTTCAGCAGCAGGTCACTTCCATCCAGAGCAGAGTGATGGAGGTGACACAGAGACTCTAGTCGATGAAGGATGAAGCCTGCACACTTTTTGAAGAGATCGAGGGACAAGGATCACAGTTGGAACATGTGGTCACAATAGTGGAACAACGCCCCGAAGGGCCTATCACCGAGCAAGTCATTCAGGAGTTCGTCGAGAAGGAGGCTATGGCGAAGCAGTAAGTCGAGGTAGCTCGAGGCCTTCGAAGTAGTTTTTCCTAGATCAGAGTGACTCAGAACGAGTCATAGGTGAGTGTTGGGGGCCTGTTGGCCCTCGACCGAGTTTTGTGGAAACATTGGTCGTGCTTGACCATTTTTGGGACTTCGACAGGCTGGTCGAAGATGGAGTGCCCAGGCGAAGCAAAGATCGCAGGATCTTTCCCATTTTGCGGACTTTTTGGGCTTTTAGGGTTTATGTAACGGGTATGGGATGTCGACCCATGGGTTTACCCATGCTTAGGCCTCTTTTGTAATGTATAAATAAGTAGCTAAGCGATCTAAGAAGTAGTTCTATCGTCTTTGTGAAAGAGTTTGTGAAGGTTGCTAAGTGATAATAGTTGTGAATGCTTCATGCATATTGTATGTTGATACTTGCAGAGTTAAGTGCAAGTGATTGTGAGAAGGCTTTGTTCCCTAACCTAACTCGGGGAAGGAGGATCTGGCGAGGTGCGCGTAGATCTCCTGTCCTATGCAGAGTTGGCTCTATAGCTGGGTGCATGTAAGAAGATTGGAAGAAGCTAATAAAGAAGAAGAAGAGTTGGTGGATGTAGCCCCACACTGGGGTGAACCACGTATGTCATGTGTTATAGTGATTTGTGCTATGTTCTCTTGATGGTTATGTTTATATTTTCTTAGTGCACTATTCTGGATGTATGATAGATAGATCCATTGATGCTTAGTGCTTGATATATGAATAAATTCTAGATCTAAACTTATGCTAAGTGATTAGAAGTGTTTGATCTGTTTATCACAACGTTGTTTTGTATTTAGGGTATAATCTGCGATGTGAATGGAAGTTAAGAACTAATGCATATTGTGGCTAAGTGCTTTGTTGAAGTGTGTAATCACATATCTGTGTCTCAGCTAGGTTGTAGACACTTGAGTCCTGCAACCTCCCCTGCCTTTACCTCAGGTGAGATTTCATCTGCTTCGCAGGTGTTGCCGAAAGGGATTATAGTTAGGGTTTTGTTGGTGCGTTGTTGAAGCGTTGAACCCTGGGTCTACCCCTGTGCCAACAACGGGCTTCCAAATGGGGTGACAATAGTTCCACAGGAGACATGAGGACTCGTTAGTCAAATTGTAGATCTCAAAACTTTTGAGTGCAAACTGTGTAACATGGAAGAGGGTATGATGTGAGAGTCTGGTTGTAAATTTGTATATCGCGGAAGTCAGGGTGTTGTTTGCAGGTCACGAAACAATGTAAGTGCAATCTAGAGCTTGCCTACCCGGGAATCCATGGTCAGAGAAGTGGCTAGGTATGGAATGGGGAAGCGGTCGGTCGAAGTTGCGATATAAAAGCACGAGTACAAATGTGAATTTGTGAGTCCGCCAACCCGTGCAGCTAGACATTTTTGGAAAATCGACTAATTAATGAGAAAGAGAAAGTATAGGGTAAAGAGAAATGGGAATTTGGTTAAGTATAGAAGAGGGGAAAGAAGGGATAATATATTCAAATGTCTAATAGATATCCCATTTCCCAGCAAGATATTTTTTGCATGTTTCTGGAGAAGTTGTATACTTATTGCATATACTTGGAAAAAAGTGTGAAGGTGGCGGGCACAAGAAACAATGACTAGGAATTGGAAATTGCCTGAACCCGCCAACCCAATGATCCACAAAAGAGATTCCAAGAAATGGCCAAGTGTGGAAAGTGGTCAGACGGGTTTCAAAATAGGGTGACAAGGGTTTCCAAGGAGACGGGAGGCCCCGACGGTCAAATTGTATGTATAAGAACTTTTGAGTGCAAACTGTGTAACATGGAAGAGGGGCTGATGTGGGAGTCTGAAAGTCAATTTGTATATCGCGGAAGTCGAGGTGCTATTTGCAGGTCAAGGAACACTGGAAGTGCAATCTGCCTGTCTGGGAGCCCGCAAGCGAAAAATTCGGTAAGTATGGAATAGGGAAACAGTCATTGGGACTTGTTTCGCTAATATATTGATATTTGTAATAGATATCCCATTACCTGACAAGATATTTTCTGCATGTTTCTGGATAGTAGGGACAGTTAGTATGACTGTCTCCTGGAGGCATGGTGAGATGTTAACATTAAACCTCAGTTATTGCATACTTGGAAAGAAGTGCGAAGGTGGCGGGCACAGGAAAAAATGATTAGGAATTAGAGGCGCAAAAGAGATTCCAAGAAATGGCAAAGTATGGAAAGCGGACGCATGAGCTTCAAAATGGGGTGACAATACTTCCCCATGAGACGTGAGGACTCGAAGGTCAAATTGCAGGTCTCAGAACGTTTCAGTGCAAAATGTGCATCACGGAAGAGGGTATGATGTGGGAGTCTGACAATGAATTTATATATCGTGAATTTTCGGGTGTTGTTTGCAGGTCATGGAACAATGGAAGTGAAATCTAGAGCCCACCTGCCCGAGAATCCACGATTTGAAAAGTGGCTAGGCATGGAATGGGAAGCGGTCAGTCGGAGTCGTGATATAAAAGCACGAGTGCAAATGTGAACCCATGAGTCTTCCAACCCACGTAGTTAGACATTTTCAAAAAAATAACCAAGTAACCAGAAAGATAAAGTAGAGGGGAAAAAGAAACGAGAATTTGGTTAAGTATAGAAGAGGGAAAAGAAGGGCCAATATATTCAAATCTGTAATAGATATTCTATTTCCTGGCAAGATATTTTCTGTATGTTTTTGGAGAAGTTGTATACTTATTGCATATACTTGGAAAGAAGTCTAAAGGTGGTGGGAACAGGAAACAACATCTAGAAATTGGAAATTTCCTGAACCCGCCAACCTGACGATTTGCGAAAGAGATTCCAAGAAATGGCCAAGTGTGGAAAGATGTCGGATGGGATTCAAAATAGAGTGACAAGGGTTCCCGAGGAGATGTGAGGCCCCGACAGTCAAATTGTATGTATCGGAACATTTCAGTGCAAAATGTGTAACACAAAAGAGGGGATGATGTGGGAGTCCGGAAGTAAATTTGCATATCGCAGAATCCAAAGTGTTGTTTGCAGGTCACAAAACAATGGAAGTGAAATTTAGAGACTTCCTGGGCGGGAACCCACGATCGAAAAATTGGCTAGGTATGGAAAGGGGAAGCGGTTGGTTAGAATCACGATATAAAAGCATGAATAAAAATGTGAAACCCTGAATCCGCCAACCTGCACAACAAGACATTTTCAGAAAAAATGACTAAGTAACCAGAAAGAGAAACTACAAGGGAAAAAGAAAGGGGAATTTGGTTAAGTATAGAAGAGGGAAAAGAAGGGGATAAAAGAGTGGGAAAATAGAAAAGCGAAGGGAAATTTTCGTAAGCGGGAATTGATCTCAAACAAGCCCCATTGTTGCAAAACCATCATTTTCTAGTTCAATATTTAATCCACTTACTCGTTTTTTATTGTGCTTGTACCATTAAAAAGGGTGTGAGCAAATGCTTTGTTGAAGATTAGTTTTTATTGCAACTTGTGGGAGTAATTGTATTCTTGATACATTCTTCCATGACTTTGACATATTAACTTAAGTATTAAACTTCTTGCATGATAGGTTGTTAGCATTAAATCTTAATAATTGGATGTCTAGAAACAACAATGACGATCTTGAATTTTAATATTGTAGTTGATTTCATAGTCCCATTTGAATACAACCACCATAGATCAGGTTTTTTTTTTTTATTCGCGAACAAGAAATTTGGTAATTTCATTAATAAAGTAAAAAGTGCTCAAATAGAGGCTAGGGGATGGACAACTAATAAAATTTTCCCTTTCGGAGTAAAGGAATAAAGGAAGCGAAAGGGAAATAAGAAATCGTTTGCTTAGCAAGGCTGAGATGAAAACCAAATTTCTAGGGCGGGGCCCGGACTGCCGCATCATGATTTGGTCTTGCTATGTTCTATCTGCATTACAAATAGAATTGAATGTTGGTTTGAAACTGTCTGAAATTCATTTTTGTTTCCATATAATCTTGATGGGATCAACACAATGCATTGTCATATAACTGTTAAATGCTCTATATTAGATCAAATTACTGAGCCAATACAATATTCAAGAACTACGAAACTATCGAACCATGCTAATGAGAATATGTGTTAAATTCAACAAAGAAGTAGCAACCAAGATTCCAATGAATTTTTTTTAATAGTAAATCCATAAAAATAAAAAAATATTGGGCAATGTATATCTATCCATAGAAATTGGACTGAGTTCTTTGCACCAAAACATTGAACATATTTGTCATAAACACAGGTACAGGATCTGCAACATGAAGGAGCCATCGAGATGCTCTTCAACATGCATACAAAACTCATTACCATGCTTTTTTTAAGGAAATCCTTGCAGTATTGTCCTCTGAAGGTCAATGTTTGTTGTCGCAATCTCAATATCTTGTGGAAGACCTAAGGTGACAAAGAAACATGACAGTGGTTCCGAAGTGGAATAATTCCTTGGCTTGAAGCAGGTGAACAACACTCCTTCTCCTGAAGCTAGCAACCTGGAGACATTGCAAGGCACCACTCAATTGTACAAATAACAGGGAAAAGGCCACGACGAGGAGAGTTTCAAATCCGCGACCGCCACTACAAAGAGCACGACATCCCTCAACATCGCTCCAACATTGCACCCTAGCAAGAAAGCAACCCAGAATTTTTCAAATGCAGGAGGACATAAGAACCCATCCTCACGGTAAAATTGATAGTTCTCACAAGCTTCCCATGAGGAAGAAGATGAAAAATGTTGCAGAGCAAGCGGAAGAACCGAAACTGAAAGTTAGGACACACCAAGAGACCACCTCCTCACAGTCGAAGACTTCAGGGACACAGGCTGCATGAGCAATTCCAGAGGCCCAAACTAGTCCATTTTGGGTGGAAGGAGATGAGTAGTAGGAATATACCTTGCACCAGTGGGAGTTTTGGTCCTCATCCCCTAATATGTTAATTGTATATCCATAGAACAAGAGAGTGGTCCCGCAATTGAATAATTATTTGGCTTGAAATATATCTCTGGGAGCATCAAGAGACCATTTCCTTACAGTGAAATACTTCCGCCCAGAACAGACTAATTTGGACCTCTGTAATTCCTACTCTCGAGCTGTAAAGAAGCTATTGCGTTCAACATCGATTTATTTTCTAAAACCCCTTCTTTTGGTCTTGTCAGGGCCTCCATCGCCTATACGGGAAGTGCCCCCGTTATGGTTGATTTCAATTTGGGCGCAGGAGTAAGGACATCATCTGCATTGCCATCATCCATTGTCATATAATCGTCCATCAGATCATCTTCTCCCGGTTCGAAATCGACCGCATCAACCTCTGCGCCAGCCATCAATGCAGGCGGGCAAGCTGTCTGAGCAGGTGAGGTTGCCTTGGAATTCTTTGGCTTGAAATATATCTCTCGATGCACCAAGGGACCATCTCCTTTTTTTCTCTTCGGCGGAGGGAGATGAGTAGTAAGAACATGCCCTGGAGTACTGGAACCTCTGGTCATCATGCCCGAAGGTGTTTACTGTATCTGGACATAACTGTTGTCAAACTGCTACCATAAGTTAATGAGAATTTCCGTTTGCTCCAGATGATGTTTGAAATGAAAATTCGGAAGGGATAATATAACCCTCCACAAATCTTGGTTTGATGTGTATCAATGGAATATCTCCTCGAGCCTTTCTCTAATCAATGACAATCTCCATGGTTTGGTGCGTAATGAGCTGTTACCATTAAATCTTACTAATTGCATATTTACAAAAAGGTGCGAAGTTTTTGGTGATGACAAAGAGCGATTAAGGATTAGATATTTCGTAAAGGCACCAACCGGACGACGCGCGAAAGAGATTGCATGATGCTTGAAATGAATACTTGGAAATGATAACACAACTATCCACAAATCTTGGTTTAATTCATATTAATGACAAATCTTCTCCATCCTTTCGGACATTAATGACAATCTTAACGGTTCCTGCAAGATGAGATATTAACATTAAAGCTTAATAATTGCATATCCAGAAAGAAGTGTGAAGGTGGAGGGGATGGCGAAGAGCGATTAAGCATTACACATTTCGTCCACCTGCCAACCTACAAAAGAGATTCCAGGAAATGGCCAAGTATGGAAAGTGGTTGGGCGGGCTTCAAAATAGGGTCACAAGTTATACTCAATAGACATGAGGGGACGATGGTCAAATTGTATGTCTCCAAAATTTTTACTGTAGAATGTGTAACACGGAACATGGAACAAGACGGATGTCAACGGTCAATTTGTATATCGTGGAATTTCGAGTGTTGTTTGTAGGCAGCGAAACAATGGAAGCACAATGTTGAGCAAGCCTGGCCAGGAACCGACGATGGTAATAGTGGCCAAGTATGCAATGGGTAAGCGGTTGGTTGGACTCGTGATATAAAAGCATGAGATGTACTCAGAATAGGGAATATTGATGGGCTTGAAAACAGGGCCACAAGTTCTACTAAGGAGACGTGAGGGCTCGATGGTCAAATTGTATGTATCCCAACTTTTGATTGCAAAATGTGTAACAAGGAACAAGGGACAATGATGGAATTCGATGGTCAATTTGTATATTGCGGAACTTCGGGTGATGTATATAAAAGCATGAGACATTTGAAAAAATGACACATTCGGAAAAACGACTAAGTAACCAGAAAGGGAAAGCAAACAAGAAAAAAGAAAGGGGAATTTGGTTGCCAATTTGTAGATCAGGGAAGTCTCGGTGTTGTTTGCAGGCAGCGGAACAATGGAAACGCAATGTTGAGCCCACCTACCCAAGAACCTGCAATCCAAAAAGTTTGTTGAATATGAAATAGGGAAGCGGTCGATCGGACTTGTGATATAAAAGTATCAGTGAAAATATGAAGACGTGAATCCGCCAACCCCCGCACCTACACATTTTCTGAAAAATGACTAAGTAACCAGAAAGGGAAAGCAGAGGGAAAAAAAAAGGGGATGGCAATTTTCGGAAGCAAGAATTGGTGTAAGAAAGCCCCATTAATGGTCTTAATAGTAACTATGAAGTGCATTAAATAGGTGAACATGCTCTTCAATCAAGGAATAGATAAAGCGAGCCATGCTTAGTTTCCAGGATGTGTTTGTATAAGAGAAGCATCGAAAAGCCACAAGAAAATCAATTTTGGGATGTTTACATAAAATTATTGTACTGTCAGCTTCACCATAAGTATAACAATGATGAATTTGAATTTTAATGTTTCGTGGTTGATATGATATTTCCATCGGACTTCACATAGTATATATCCTTTTATTTCAAAACATTCCTAGAGATGAATTTTGCTAAGTTCATCGATCAAGGAAAAGTGCTAAAACGAGCCACATACTACATTTGTGTCAAAGAGCCTATATTAAAAGGCAAATCATGTCCTTGTATATTCTTTAATATCATAGAAAAATCGCCAAGATCCTGAATGTATCATTAATTTTCCAGAACGAAGCATACAATCAAGATCTAAGTAAACACCAAATGTATTGAAAGTTGAGGCACAGGGCAACACATGAACACAAAAGGCGCCAAGTGAGATCCCACAAGGGTCCGTAGAGCAGTACGCATCGACCTATGCATCAAACAATTTGATATATAAAAAATACACGTGGCATTGGTTTTCTCTTACATCTGGTATATGTTCCCATGAGAAAATAATCAGGGCCATGAGATATGAACAAAAGTCTACCAAACACAAGACAACAAAAAACCAACGGAGCTTCTCCATTGTATCCCAGCTATAACCAAACCCCCAAATGGGGAACAAGAAACTTGTCGATTACTATTTTACCATGAAGGAAGCTCACTATGGACATTTCCTTCTGATAGTGCCATGTTCTATCACTACCAGTTTTTACAATGCCAAATTTCCAATATTATTGGAAATGTCTGATGGTTCTGCCCAGAGAAGCAAGCCATTTCGACGGTTCAAAGGATGGGCCTGAGTTATTCACAGTTGGATACTTTGTATGGGGTTTGTCCTCATGCTTCCAATTTATGGACTGAACAATCTTATGCGCTTGTACATCAACAATAAATGCACGTGCCTATATGAATTCCAATGCTCAAACTCCCCAATCTCTATAGTGAGTTTTGAAGATCTCAAGCTTGTGCTTCAATCCATGTTGAGCCCTTTTTTTTCAATTAGAGCATTGAGAAAATGCAGATATAATACCATAAATGTATATTTGGAGATCATCTTCTTTTTTATCTGGGTACCCAAAAAATGCAGAAATGCTTCCATGGCTATATAGTTGGAAAACATTTTTCCAATTTGGGTACCCAAAAAGGTGTAGACTCCTCCAACAAATCCACCATTTGTTTTTCATGTGGACACCCCAACAAATATGCAAAATTCTTACTAGGAGATGAAAAAAAACATCAAAATAACAACAACGGTTTGATTTGTAGTTAGATTCTCCTTGTTCTTTCAAGTGCACAAAAAGAGACAAAATCTCTGGAAATAAAATTTTATAGCCATAGATGTAAACTCCGAAGAACTCGAGTCCGATGAACATTCATTTGGGTATTGAAGAAAAATTACAGACACACATAAGATTTTTTTGTTTCCTGCCAAAGCTTGATATTATATATATATATATATATATATTCGGCCGATATGCAATATCACATTGTCCTCATTTAAGGTAAATTTGTTATGCATCTGAAAGTCGCGCAACATGTAGACATTGTTTGCCTTTTTCTGTAGGTATACTTCATATGACAATTCTGCTAACCCAGGAAGCACATATTGTAACAGAGGTTGTCTAATTGTACAATGTATGATTGTGTTTCCCACAGTTCGGATGGCATCATTGAGACAATGTCTATATATGTAAGGGAATTTTTTACTGCATCGTAGACAATCAATTGTGTCATCATTTATGAAAGCAGAAGTAGAAGCAGAAGAGTTGCCTTTGGCACATACAAGCTCAAAGGGGGTCGAGTACGCATTCGTTACAACCAAAACACCCTCAACCTGGGCACGTGAGCATAGCAGTTAATATATTGAACAATATAATATACAACTGCACAACAAAAAAAGAAAAACTTAAGAAAATTGGTGAAGGCAATTTGTATGAACAAAGTGAGGATGAAATTGTAGATGTATACGCACAACAATTGTAGAGCTAGTTAGTTTCTTGAGATCGTGTACTATGTCTATTCACAATTATGTTACAAATGTTGCTTGGGTTGTGCAAAAGATCATTTCTTTAACATCTCTTTTCTTTGTTAGATTTTTGAAGAGCATAAGTGGAAATCGTCCTTTATGCAATTTTTATTCCATTGAGGAAAACAAATTTGAATAGGTGTTGAACAATTGCAGCTGCAACATGGAATAGTGCAATAATTGTGTAACATAACCGAGATACGTGGGCATGTGAAAGTAAAGGACAAAACTGGATATGGAGAATGGTACCATTTCATTGTCGTTGTCTGACTCTCCATATTTTATATGGAGAATGTGTTGCGAGCCAAGTTTTCTCGCGACTATGACAACTGCACCAATGGTTCTGATTGGGTAAGTGTCATTGCTCTGTGCAAGTTGGTTGATAGTTGTGTTTGGGACGAAACAATATTCTGAACAAATAGTGGGAATTTTTTCCACAATACTTGTTTCATTGAGCGATATAATCCGATCACAATCACCACGGTCATATACTGTTTTGGGCAATATATTAAAATTTGTAATGGATATCCCTTTACCTAGAAATATCTTTTATGCATGTTTATGGACAAGTTGTGTGGTAATAGTCAATGTAACTGTCATCAACGCTTCGTTGTCTGTCATGTCAGCATGCATAATGGATCTAGTTTTGTTTTCCTTGTCCAATTAGGTGCTATAAACGAACATTATATCCCTGATGAACACTTGTCCAGTTCGGCGGCTGTTCAAGCCCTCTATTGATAGTATTTTGGGTGTTATAAGTTTAGACCTGGTGACATTTTTTGAACAGGAAATGTAATGTGAATGGTAATCTGCATTATTTTTTTGTTTTCTTTTTTCCTGGCATAAATGTACAAGTAGACGCACAACTTGGATGAAGTATGGAGCCAGAGTTCTACAAGCAGACCACTTAGTCTGCAGAACTTGTGCTATGTTCGGCGTCTCACTTGTGCTCGTTGATACTTCTTGTGAACTGCAAAGTATGTGTTGCAGATGACATCAACATATTTACCATGGCATAGATGAATAAATAGCTCAGGATATTTTTTTGGTAAAGATATGAGAAACACAATGTATGCATCTTTACCTTTGGCCTTGTTAGTTTGTTGATGTTTGCAATGATTGACTTCTCATGGCCATGCCACTAGTCCAACTTTTTCTGATGCAAGCATGCGTAGATGAACATCATAAGGACTAAATAAGCATATGCATTGTATATTGTACATAATTGTTCTGAATGTCACATACAGGGTCGAAGGAGATGGAATACAAAATAGGGTGTCAAGGGATACTTAGGAAACATGAGGACCCAATGGTCAAATTGTATGCCTAGGATTTTTTGACTGCAAAAACATGTAACAGGAAATAGGGCATGATGGAGGGGTACGATGACCAATCTATATATCGCGGAACCTCTGAAGCTAGAGGCGCAATCTTGAACCTGCTAGCCCGGGAACCCGCGATCGGAAAAGTGGCTAAATATGGAATGAGGAAATCGTCGGTCGGAGTCGTGATATAGAAGCATGAGTATAAATGTGAACCTATGAGTCCGCCAACCTGTGCACCTAAACATTTTCGGAAAGACGACTAAGCAAAGCAGCCAGAAAGTGAAAGTAGATGAGAAAAACGAAGAGGAATTCAGTTAAGTATAGAAGAGGGAAAAAATGGATAATAGAAAGTGAGAAAATTAGAAATGGGGAGGTCAATGTTTGGAAGCAAGAAGTCTCAACAAAGGTCCATTGTTGCCAAATCATCATTTTCTAGTCCAATATTATATGCACCCACCTGTTTTGTGTGTTTGATTTACTAGCACAGTTGGTATACCTTTTTGAAGATTGTACTTCGGCCCCCTCTGTTGTGGCATATAAGAATTCATCTTCTTGTCCAACCAATATGTTTCTTTCAATGTAGCAACGTCGAACATCCAGTGGACGTGAAGGTAAGTTAGTATCCAGAAAGACATGTAAAAGAAATAAATACAGTTCTATTTATTTCAATGTAGCAACAAAGAGAATACAATTCACATGAGGATAAGTTACTATGTAGAAAGATATGTAGTATATACATACAGTAAAATAGGTGCAAAGCAGTAGATCAAGTAGAACAAATATACAAACAATAAATGAAATACTAAACACTGGAATATGAAATAAGGGTAGAGGCATGCACCTTTGTAACTCCTCCTCTACATTCGCGACAAAGAGTCTATTGTCTTCTCCAGCCACTCTATTTGTTTAAATGTAGCAACACAGAAAAATACAATGGACATGAAGGAAGTTGGTATGCAGGAAGACATGTAAAAAAAATCAATAGAGTTCGATTTATTTCAATGTAGCAGCACATAAAATACAAAGGACATGAAGATAAGTTATTATGTAGGAAGATACACAATATCTACATACAATAAATTAGGTGAACATATATATAGACAATAAATGAAATACAAAACAATGGAATATGAAATAATAGTACAAGCATGTGCATTTGTATCTCCTCTTCTACACTTGCGGTAAATACTCCTTCGTTTTCTCCAGCTACTCTGTTTGTTTCAATGTGGGAACACACAAAATACAATGAACATGAATGGAAGTTGGTATGTAGGGGAGAACAAGTAATATGTACATACACTAAATACGAATCAACGAATAGAATAAAAGATATTTAGAAACATGAACCTTTTCTTTTCTCCATTCATGGTTGTAATTATATAAAGTTTTTCCTGCCCAAAATATATTACAAGCCAGAAAATATTAAGAAATTGGATGGCCATAGCTAAATGATTTTGGTTTTTTGCAGCAAAGTATCGAGATATGCTTTGAGACATGGAAATATAATTTTGTAGTATCTTTGGTGTACATCTCATATTTCAAGTACAAGACAAATTGTATCGTCGTCACACCGGTATGTGTACAGGATAAAGAGGTTGTATTGTGATATGGGCACATTTCACCATATATGGTTAATAAGTGTGTTTTGCACATGTTTTATCTTAACAAAAAGACAATGGACATTGTAATTGCACATGTAGTTGTCCAATTATTTGTTATGCCACTATTTTGTATCATGTCAACACTGAAGTATCC